>APFE031405505.1:0-35987 GCA_000404065.3 Pinus taeda | reverse complement strand
TTCTTTCAGCCTCCGTACACTTGCCTTGCATAGTGCCTTTGAACCAAAGTTTCAGATCACTTCTCGTCTTGGATGGGCTGGTACTCCTGGGAAGAAATGTCCTCACCCTTGCCTTCCTCCAGAACTCTTCCTTAAATGGTCACAGAAGGTAGTTTTAACTTCTCTGCCTTGATCATTGATCCAAGGTGGCTCAAACAAATGTGAAGTACACCTGCTCCACAAAATTCTCATTTGTACCTATTTGAAAAGATGTCAATAACAATTTTTAACAACAACAGAAATATAGACAACAACTGGATGGCCTAAACTCCTGCTTCAACAAAGAAACAGATTTCACATCTTGTGAACATCTCCATGTCTTACATCTTCGTAAAAATGATGGACTAGATAACAGGCGCACAAAACATGCCTTTAAAACAAATGACCCTTCAAGTCAAGTGTGTAGAAAAGGACCATTAGGACCCTTTTCAAAAGATGAAACATTTCATCACTATCTCCATCTTGGAGACCAAATTAACTTTCCTTAAGTCAACATTACATGCATGTTTACAATAGAGCAATCAGTCCTTCATGTTAATTACATATACATGTTCAAAAACAAGGAAATCATCAATATCCCTATGTTCATGCACATCAAGCTCGTGCATGCATTTCATCCTTCAACTTTCACTTAAGAACATTGTACTTTCGAAACTGAAATGAAATATAATGTTACATCAACAAAGTGAGTCTCTTGCCCAACTTCTCCATTCACCTACTTGGTAAAATCTTGCAACTTGCATCTCATTAACAAAGAAATGCAAATAGATGCATCAATAGACATGCAATCTTAATTGGATAAGAACTCTAACCATTCCTTACCAATCCATTTCAAAGGTACTACCTTTGTCTGCATATCAGCATCAACATGTAAATCATCTTGAGACACATCAGTTATGGAATCTTCCTTTCCATTTCTGCCATCTTCTCTTTCCACTTTCTTCAACTTTTGTGAAAGCATTGTTGGATTTAGAGTCCAACATCTTTTAGCATGATGCCCTTTCTTATGGCAGTAAGTGCAACACATGCGCATGCTCTTGACAACATGATTTTCGTTGTCCTATCAACATTTGGCTACTTGCTTCTTTCCCTTCAAAAGTTTCATGTATGTGGCCATTCTCCTCCAACATCTAGAAACATGATGGTTATCCAAACCACAAAAGGAACATGCAATTATTTTCCCATGCCTATGTGGAAATTTACCATGCTTTGCAAAATCAAAAGGAACGTGTTTAGAACCATATTTATACCTGCCTCTTTTACCTTTATTTCCTTCATGAGGAGCTGAAGCAAATGAAGAAGTGGCTCCCTTTGGAACACCATCACTCTCTTCAAGGTTGTCAGAGTATCCACAACTCTCTGGTTCAAGTGTGTTCTTCTGAACACCTACATCCTACAAATGATGTTTCAAGCCATTGCATTCCTCCTTAATACAATATTCACACTCTGCAATGAAAATCCTTCTTGGTGTTGTTTCAATAGCCTTCATGGCAGCTATTTAGGGACAAAGTCCCCTAGGGTCTTAGGTTGATACCCTAACAGATTGGGGGTTATCTACAAAGAAAAAAAGCATTCCACACAGTCGTGATGCTAATATAAACAAACTACATGAAGAGAGGTGCACCTGGGGGTCCTTCATTTGGGGAGATCCAGCTAGGGTCCAAACCCTCTTGGAGTTCCTTTCGATCCTTCAGCCTACAAAACAACCAATTCAAGAAAGCACAATAGTATATGGGCCAAACATAATAAGGAAATAAACTTCATAGCATATTGAAAAGTAGTTAGTTATACAATTGCGACAACCATTCATATGTAAATCATAACATTGATATCATAATCATGAAGAAGATTAATATCAGGAACAACACAAGTGTTTCTTTTATTATAGATAACTAAAGTATAGAAAGCAATTATTTCACCTAAGCCTTCCTTTGACATGCTCCAAGTGGAACCATCCTCCAGATTCGTCCATTCTCAAGCCTTTAAAAAACTCCTTCCATGACTCACTCCAAGATATCTCAACTAATGATAAGACATCATAACTCATGGAAACAAGGGTTTCATATAATGGGGGAAGTGCTAGAAGCACAAGGATCTTTAGAGCTAGTCAGGGATAATCTCAATAGAGTGATTTTTCTCTCTTTGTTCTCTCCTCCATAGGCCTTCCCATTAAAGTCTTTTTATACTTCTCCCAAAGTAGTTTTTTAGTTGGGAATTCGTTGGGAACAACTGGGCCACGGGCACTAATAGGTAATCAATAGGTAAAACCTGTGATATCCACCTGAAATTAAGGAGATTTAATTTTTTTAAGATTTTTAAGACATATACGCAGGTTGGGTATACATAGACCTGCGTACACAAGTTTTTAGCTCAGGGCAATGTCTTGTATAGGGAATCAAACATTGTTTTTTAAGTATTTGGACCAGGTTTGGAAGGAGGGGTTGCCCTAGGCCATGGGTGCAGCATCACAAACATCAAGAGTGAGAATTGGAGCTATAATAGATGCCCCGTAATAAATGAGGTCAGAAGGGGTACATGATGGCCGAAATGTTTTAAGTAAATGCATGAAAAGGAAACCTATCAAAAACTTAGAAGGACTTCACTAGAGTTTAGCCTGCCAACCTGTTATCATAAAATCATGTACTAAGGGCTACTACCTAGCAAGATCTCATGAAACTATTTCAAACCATGCTTTAGACTAAGGTTTAGCCTCCTTAGTCCGAGAGGGCTCTCTCACAGATTTTTGATATGCATTAAGGGCAAGAAAAGATGGCTAACTCTTTAAACAGTAGATGAAGTTTAAGCTGGTTGGAACAACAATATTAGACTTCTTCCATTGGGCTCATGGAGTCATACACTTCTACAGTAAATTATTAGCTACTCAATCATGGAAGCCAAGGCATATAATGTCTCAACACTCAGAACATTTCTCAATAAGAACCTCAATTCAAAAAACATACACAGGAAGTCTGAGCACTAGGTGAATTCAGAGTGATTGCATATTTAGTGAACTGTAAAACAAGAAGAATAAAGACCAAACCACATATACTCTGACCATTTGAAACAAAAGATGAATCTTGGGAAGAAAAAGTACTGCTTCTATTACTGTCAAAGTCTTTTTTACATAAGCCAACATGAAAACTCTGTTTTTATCATAAATCTCCAACCCCACTTACATCAGAGTTTCTCCTATATATAGGAAAACAAAACTCAAACTACTTGAGACTCCTCCTCCAACATGAGGGGAGCTCGATGGTCTAGCATTAACTAACCCTATCTATTCTTAAACAAACTTATTAAATACATCAGGTATTGTGCAGTAAATACATAGAGTCCTAATCATATTGAAACTCTAATTCTATCTCCTCGTGTGCATGATGCCTTTCTTGAGCTTTGACACCTGTATCCTTTTTGTAGTGGCCGAGATATATTGGAGAGGCATTCAATGAACAAGCTGCTTTGGATACTAGGTGTGCAGATGACTCATTAGTTGGTGAAGATGAGCGCCCTGTTTTCACGGTCCCTGCCTTCCATTAGTCTTCATTTCCAAAAGAACATGCTTCGAACTATTTAATACCTTTAATAATCACGCATAACACCATATGCCTTATGATCTGGATGCTTTGTGAACTAAACAGGTGTCCAACCCAAAATTTCGGTAACCCTACCAGAACCCTAATAATTCGGTCATAAAGTAGCTTTAGGAAGACTTTAGCAAAAAACAAAATATTTCACCTTTTGCTCCAACACTTACACCTGCCACTCTTTGAATGCTTAGATCGCCTTGTATGGTCTCTTTCCTGCCCTCGAGGCGTTCCTTTCAAAATTTGCTGACCTCAGCATCAACTTCATTGTTTTCTTACAAAACAGTCATCTACAGCAGTTTCGTAGCGCGCTACGAAACTGCTGTTTTTTATCAAAACAGAACATATGAATCTTAAATCACTGTTGACTTAATTTCATGATTTCTTCAGCTACCTTGTACAGGTGCTAGGTCTCGAAGTTGGCCACTCTAATTCTTCTCTTGCATATGTTTCCAGCAAGTAATTAGAAAAGAATGAGTCATCTGCATATGGTGTCTCAGAAAGGTGAGAAGGAAACAGACATGTTTCAATTGATGTCTGACACACAACAGGAAGCAGTTCTGTTAGCATGCGCAACAGAACATCAACGTTCCAACGTTATTTTTCACCCAGTGCTCGAAGATGAGCTTCTATATAACCATCAACCCCTGAAAAAGGTGGGCAATGCTAGGCACATGCTAAAAGATGAGAAAGAAAGACACGTAGAATATGCTCCAACTTTCCACCCCAACTGATCACAGCTGGTACTAGCTCTCTAAGTGAAGTATCAACTACTATCCCCGACGGATCACAAATGATTTGAAACATCAAGTCTTTCACCTTGAAATATTTGTCCATATTTGGAAAGAGTGGTAGCAGTAGAGCCAAGTTATGAGCAGAAGGATCCTCGACCAATTGTTGTACAATAGATAAGATGAGAGAAGTGCGGATCTCAGGTTGAACAAATTCTGCAAGCTCAACACATGACTGAGCAACAAGCAATCTCCTCTCCTCATATTTGTGGTTGATCTGCTCCCAACACTGAGGAAGTAACTCTGTTTCAGTTCGCATATTTCCAACATTCTTCGACAAGATCACACATGCATCCATTATACTTCTTCTTTGTTGTTCGTCAGGCCGTTTGATTAGGTTGAACAGAGTATGTGTCAAGGAATCGCGGGTACTGTTATCAGGATTCCATTCAATTGCACACATTATCAAAGGAAGAAGTTCCTCTCTGTGGTTTATTAGAACATATGTGACAATCTTAGGCAGAGCATCTGCAAGGACCTGAATTGTGTCCAAACCCATGCTTGACATAGATATACTATTGAGACCTGTTTGAGCAAGTGTGGTATTACTCTGAGAACTCACATGGGCAGCTGGTGTGTCTTTGTCATCCTTATTAATGAGGGTAACATCATTCCGAGAGCCAATAAATAAGTCTCCCAAACTTTCTACTGACTGTGCACATTTATTAGTTGTTTCATCAGAGGGATTTCCATACACTGCATTATCTGTATGTGTGCTCACAGGTGTTAAATCTGTTGAAATGGGGATAATTGCTTTTTCTTTAAGAACTTCCAGCTCTGGATTTGTGAAACAAATTGCTTGAAGCGTTGTTGGTCTGAGAATTGAACATCCTAAAGAACCATACGAACCAAGCTGAAAAGTTCATTGACCTGCCCTGCCATGGCCTTTCCACAAACAATGATGTGGCTTGATGGCTCTACTTTTCCTCTAACTGAAGAAGTGGATGGATAAACTGAAATCCCTCCTGTCTTTCTTCTTATCAACTGGTTCAACTGCACAAAATCCATGTCTTTCGTACCCATCTCCAAAAGTGATTGACAAAACAATGGCACCAATGGAAGAAGACTTGGCTTTAAAGGATGCATATCAAAGACAACCTCTGCATAGAGAACATCATTCGTAGATATACCAGTCCAGCTTCTTGAAGAGTTAGACAAATTCAAACCAAAACCAATATATTCTGCAAGGGGCATTTTCCTATCCATCTGAATGCAATGACTATAGGCTTTCATCTGACAGTCATCCTTGGCATGAGACCGTTCACTCTCAGACTGGAAACCTTTCTTCTATTATACACCTGTGTGCTTTCCTTCTTATAATTGGCACCTTTTTCAAAAGCCACAGGATTAGTGGTGTTAATGATGAACTTGGAACAACACTGATTTTTATATGGGCACCGTGTTTGGTTTTTTGGATACTGATATTAAGACATTATCAACGTTCTCAATTCCATATTGGAAAATATGCTTATCTTTTGAGCTTGACAATCCATTCCATTTAACATGTTGAAACATGTCTCCCTTTTGTTCCCTTCTCAGCAATAACTGCAACACGCGCCAGTACCACGACACCTAACGATCTAAAACACAGCGGACTTGACAGCTGGGTGAGATTTGCTATGTATTCAAACAAATCCCCAATTTCGTAGCACAGCCAGGGAAAATTATGAATTATGCGCTACTGAAATCACCTAAACATTTTGCGTTGCGAAACTGCTAAAAGGGTTTATGTGCTTATTTGCAGACATTTAGCATCGAAATTTGTCAGTGATAACACAACGCACAAAAGGAGATGAGAAAGAAAAACTATCTAAGGTGGAAATACCCATGCTTAGAGAAAGTAAAGCATGTCCACATATCAAGTACAAGCGGATCCACTAAGTATAAAAGACTGGAAAATACATAATGGATCATCTGATCATGATCGAACAAGTACATGTCTGAATATCACATATAAGAATGTCAATGATGCTGAAGGATGAAGCAGATCACTGATATCAAAGGCTAATCCCAAACGTACCAAATGAACATGATGGAGTAAGATGGTACTACATTGCAAACTCAGGTGCCAGCATGTAGAATGTTGCCATGAATAACTGCAACATATAAGGTGGAGTGGTATCAACTAGAAGCAAAAGGAGAAACTGTCAAGTGAACCTTATGAATGTTGATGCAACCTGAGGTCTTCATTGACCGCCGTGGTACATTTCTACACCATGGGAATAAATGATTTGAAGTCGACCATGTGAGAAATCATTTGATTACCAACCATTGATGTATACCATTAACAAACGTGAGACTACTCACCGATGATGATAATGAGTGTCAAGGTACCCAGTACAATCTAACAAGTGTGAATAGATGAGCTGGAGTCAGACACCTATAAGAATCTATCAATCATGAGATAATGATGGTTTCCCACTGTCGATAGTGAAGGATCTACCACTAATGACTGCAAACCCCAAGGTACTACCAAATGGACTCTAATATTTTCCCCAAAGCAATGAGTCGTAGTCGATAGGGAAAGATTTGCTAGAAGGAAAGCATTAAGGCATCCTTCATCAATCTAGCATGAGTGTAACCCGTAGTCTAATAATGTGGATGGAATCAGACGAAAAAGATGTAGTAACCCGACCGTAGCATGTTTCTACGTACACAAGATGTGGCTAGTGCACGATAGAAACCCTCTAAACCAACCAATAATGAATGCTAACACAGAGGGGAGGTATCCACCAATAGGGTCAAATGGAAACCAAGGTACTACAGGAATCCCAATGTGTGATAGTGTAAGCTGATGTCGAACACAAGGGAAGGCGCTTAGTGAAAGACCCATGATACTGAACGATGCTGACCATAAGGTGACCTATCAATAATGAAAATAGGGCCAGTGTGTGGCTCTAGGCCTATCCTCAGAGCAAGATGTCATTGTCGATAAGGACAAGACTTTCCAGCAAGAAGTCAATGGAGACCTTCTCAAACCGACACGAGTAAAGGACCAATATAACGGATGTGATGATAGACAAGGCACTGACAACTAGGGATGGCTGACTAAAAGTTGACTCAAGAGACATCATAGAGAGGCCGACTTAAGCTAACTTCACCTGAACAAAAGCATGACTTAATGTGACGATGTGGTAGCATATGATGACTCTATATAAGTTCGTCATGCAGGAGGCACGAACGAACCCTCCATATGATTGGAAGAGATAACCAATCGGGGTAGAACTGACTCAATAACAAGGTTAAGGCGCACCTAAGTCAAACTAAATCCCACCCAAACGGAGGAGACTTTTTTTTGAGTGCTTTGTTCAAGGGTGACACGACTAAATCTAGCTGTCAACAATAACTAGAAATATTGTCCCATTCCTGCTCTTTTGCGAATATATAATTTTTTTGTCTTTTACTTTAAGCTGGAAAAAGAATAAAAGAATGCTATAGTACAATGGACAAGTGTCGGTGAAACAGATGATCTAGTTCCTAGGATTGGAACAATCTTATGCTCAGTGCAGGAAGGTGAAAACTAGTCAAAGACACTCAAAGGTGTGTTCCTTCCACAGGTCAAGGTGTTTCAAGTTGCAGAAGTCAAGGACATGCAAGTTTGATTTTGCAGTCGACATGGTCAAAAGTTGGCTTAAACACAAGTCCAAATGAAGCTGACTGAAAGCCAAAAGGTGCAAATGGTCAAAATGCAATGCAGTAGTACAACTCGACACAAAGGAGCCCCTAGGGTATAAGGTCAGAATGAAGCGAAGAAGAAAAGAGGAATGAGTCTTCATCGCATAAGTCATGGCAGGACTACAGAGGAATCCCAAGCCTACTCAGATCGAAGCAACATGGGAAACAAATGTCAGTGAGGTTCTAATTACGATGCCCATGAAAAGGATGGCTCTACCATCGTGATGATTTAAAAATAGGTGAGTGAAGATGTTTTACGAACCATAACACGATGGGATCAACCCTATGGCAATTGTATCGACAAATGGAGGCTAGTATGCATAATGCAATAGAAAAAAATGGCTTCCCTAACCTATATGCCAGTGAGAAAATGATACCTGCCATGACAGGTCAACAGTCATAAAGCCGTCACGAAACTATTGAAAAAGCATCCAAAATGTCCTGAAAATTAAACCATCCTCGACATTCCAAGCTCCCAAGTTAAAAGTTACATGACAGAAAACAAAATCAAGTTTTGAAAATATTTGACATTTTCAAAGCTTATAAAATAGCTTTTGGACTCACCATTATCACAGTTTGATTTGAGAGAAAAGGAGTGAAGCAAAGGGAGCGAGCATTGCGATTCGCCAAATTCGACCATTCAAATCTTCCCAAAATCACCAGGTAACCCTTAAACTTATCTTGCATTCAATTATGATTGGTTTTAGAATTTTTAATTCGAGTTTCACTGTTGAATTATTGTCAAAAAAAAATTTGCGGAATATACGTGGGTTGGCTATGCGCAACCCACGTATACTCAGGCCCTAGAGGCAACTGTGTATGAAACGGATTCGCGCATACGCCGCGAAAAATTCAAAACAAAAATCTAACAGTCCAAATTTGTTTTTTCTTTAGGATGCCAGTAACTTGGAGAGAAAGAGAGTATTCCTTAGTGGATGATGAGGTTATGAATGATCCTAATGCCCTAGATGCCTTAAGAGGGTATGGTTTGCTAAAATTCTTTAAAATACCAAACATGAAAGAAAACACCCGTCTGCTTGAAATTCTTATTCACTACTCGAGCATCGAGGATGACTCATTTATGATTGATCAAATGCCACTCAAGATAGAGATTGAGGATATTTATTTCATCACAGGCCTTTCCCGGAGGGGAGAGGTAGTGCATTCCACAAGCAGATCACGCGGCAGTCTCTCTATCGAGGACTACGTGCATATATATTACTCGGGTCATCTAAGAAAGGTTGGAAGTCAAATTCCAATAAAGCATATGGAGAGTTTATCACTGTGGATCATCCTGTTCATTATAGCCAAAGTGAACTGATCATCTTCCTTACACCAGGCTTCACGGCTAGCCATGAGCTTAGCGGTAGACTGTCTCACCACCGTATTTGTTTGGTGTACTCCTGTTCTCGCCAACCTGAAGAGCCAACTTACTTCTATCAAGAAGGGGCAGACCAAAAACTTTGGGTATGGAACTATTTTGTGCTCTCTCTTCTTTAAGAGGCTCCCAACACTCTATCTTAGAGTATCAGTTTCTATCAGCATCCCACGAGATCCACAAATGGGTAGATGGGCTGACTTGATGAAAGGACTAGGAGGTGGGGACGTTCCACAGACTGCTTTCGACAATGACTTATTCTCCTGGTGGGAGCAGCAAATCATCGCCATAGACAACTATCCCTATGCTGGGTTGGACTTTCGAAGGGATCCCGATATAGCTTTACCACCAACTGTAGCATGGGGCGATATAGGTAACAATTTTTTTTTATTTTTATGACTTTTTTTTATGATTTTTCAAATAATAATGAGTTTTTAAAAATATTTTTGATAGGATTCAAATCACTAATATGATGATCATGTTTCAGATATTGAGCCAGTACGACCAGATGTGTTCCCATGGCATGGACATCGCAGCTGCGGAGCCGAAGAGGCAGTTGCGGACATAGAGCGACTTCTACACATAGTCCAATGGCACTTGGTGAGACTAACTCACCGAGTACCGATGGAGGTTGTAGAGGATCTCCCTATAGACATGCAGTGTCATGTGGTTGGCATGCCACGAGACCGGGTTTGCACTCTTAGGCGTATGGCCAAAGCAGTAGTCGCATACTTAGCTGCTCATCCTGAGCTAGAGCATTAAATGTACTAGACATGATTATGGACATTTCAGTCCCAATTTTTGTGTATTATTTTGGACACACTTATGTACACTCGAGATATTTTATGATATATTATATATATTATTATATATAGTTATTTATATATATATATATATATATATTATATATATACAGTTTCAACTTTTTGATGGTTGATTTTATTGTGATGAATGAATGATGTGCCAGTCTAATTCTTGATTAGCAATATAATCAGTTAACCAATTATGAGATCTTAGAATGTGAAAATAATTAATGTAAGTAAATAATATTTGCAACAACCTCACCCTTTAATACTGGCGATATAAACATGGATCCCTTACCCGATAAATGTTATTCAATTGTGACACTATCAATTGTGAATCAAGATAGACTACCAACGAATCGGTTTCATAAGAAATTGCTTCAGATAGTAAATTAATGACGGTAGTAGACTCAGACATATTATTTCAAGTAGGACTAATGCATACTCCCCTTGACACCATCAACTAACCAGTTGGATGGTAGATTACCCAAGTTGTGGAAGCGAGGTTCCGAGTGTACCGACTAGCACCATCGGCGAATCCAAAATAGACCACGTCATCCATCAGCACTTGCCACAGCAGACCAAAAAGTGTCAATATCAAAAAACTCTCGATGAGATATGCACAAACATACAAAATGTATAAAGAAGCCAATTCCTAGCTACTACTTAAGCAAAGTACTTCTTGAGGTAGAGCCCATTTCAGGGCTCTACCAACTTGTTTCCTTCAAAATCGATTAAGTCATACGGCCCTTTTTCTAAAACTCTTTTAATTATAAAGGGACCATACCACATAGGCTTGAAATTGGTTGCCCCCAAGGCATCCTTATCTTGGTCATAGACCAAGACAAGGTCACCTTCAGAAAAGACTTGAGGACGGACAACTTTATCATACTGAGTTTTAACCCTTTTCTTATGAGCCTCTTAATTGTGGTGGCATCTCGACATTGGTCATCGATATGTTGCAAATGAAGGAGGCGCTCTTTGATACTAGAGGTCTCTGGAATGAGCTCAATAGCTAACTTAAGAGATGGAATTTCACATTCAACAGGAAAGATTGATTCGATCCCATAAACTAACTGAAAATGTGTAAAACCTGTAGCAGTCTTCACGGAGGTTCGGTATGCCCAAAGAGATGGATACAACATAAGATGCCCATTGGACCAATTTTTGTTGATCGTCCTTTGTAGGATCCTCTTAAGGGTTTTGTTCACTTCCTCGCCCTATCCATTGACCTGAGGATAATATGGAGATGAGTGCTTTTGTCGGAAACCCAATTTAAGAGCCAATTCAGACATTAGTTGGTTCTGGAAATGACTGCCATGGTCAGTGACAATCTCTCTTGGGATACCAAACCTTGAGATAATCTAATTAAAAAGGAACAATGCTGCTATTTCACTATCGTTTTTATAAGTGGGCATGGCCTCAGCCCACTTTGTGAAGCAGTCTAGGACCATGATAATGTACTTGTAATTGACTGTCGAAGCTAGATTACAAGTTGTAAAATCAATACCCCACTTCGTAAAAGGATCGATAGTGACAACGCGAAAAAGAGGAGTTGGATGTGCATGCATCTTCCGAGTAAAAACTTAACAGGGGTAACAACATTTGACCGCTTTAACATAATCTATAAAGAGTGAAGGCCAAAAATAGTTGGCACGCAAGATACGCTGGTTGCAGAAAGCCCTGAAAGGTGACCACCACAAGCTCCATTGTGGCAATCATTGAGCACTAAATCTACTTCCTGATATCTCCATACCAAGGGTCAAGTGAAGAGAGGAGGAATAAATGTTGATCGGGAAAACTTTCCTCATAAGTAGTATCCTCTCCACAAGGCAGCTCAAAAATTAACTCCGCAAAAACAATATATTTCTTAGACTTGGCGGACAGGAACTCAAGATCAAATTCTTTTAAAATGACTATCCATTGATTATATTTTCCCCCAATCACTCGGCTACTGAGGAAAAATTGGAATGGATTGATTGCTGCTAAGACAAAAATTTTGTGTAGCAAGATATAATGGCGGAGCCATTGGACAGCGTGGACAGCTGCCAAAGCGAACTTCTCAATAGGAGAATAGCGAAGTTCAGGGCCTATCAAGCCTCGACTCAAATAATAAAGCACATGCTCCAGGAGAGCATCGTCTTCCCGAATGAGAACCATACCTATGGTTGATTCTGTTGCAACGAGATATAAAAGGAAATCCCTAGCATAATCTGGTGGACTCAATAGCAAGGCAGAGACTAATTCCTTTTTCAAGGCATTGAACGATCGCTTCGCAAAGCCATCCCATACATATGGAACTCCTTTTCATAGTAAACTCATAAAACCTTTTGTGATCTTGGCATAATTCACTATAAACCTTATTAAGAAATTAACCTTCCCTTAAAGACTTTGAAGTTGCCAAATTAAGGATGGGGGAGGCAACTGAATTATTACCTCTACCTTGAAGGGATTAACTTGAATCCCTTCATTTGACACAATGAACCCTAATAACGAACCAGATGTAACTGCGAAAATGCACTTATTGGGATTCAACCGGATTTTGTAAAATCGACATTGCTCAAAAACCAATCGAAGGTGACCAGGATGATCATTTCTCTTTCGAGAACGAGCAACTAGATTGTCCAAGTATGATTCGATGATATGTTTAATGTAGTGGAAAGCGTATGACATGGCCTATTGGAAGGTAGCTCTAGCATTTTTGAGACCAAAAGGCATCTTTCTATATGCAAAGGTACCCCAGGGACATATAAAAGTTGTCTTATGCTGATCTTTAGGATGGATAGAGATCTGATTATAACCAGAAAAACTATCCATGAAGGAGAAAATCACATTACCTGCACACTCATCAATAATCTAATCAATAAATGGTGTGGGGTAATTATCTTTGGGACAAGCTTTGTTTAGGTCCCTAAATTCAATGCATACTCGGATTGTTCCTTGCTTTTTATCCACAGGGTCTGGATTAAAAACCCAATTTGTAAGAGGAACATGGTATATGAAACCCGCCTTAATAGCTTCTCTACTTCAGCTTTAATGATTGTTGCTTTCTTGGGATTAACCGACCGAAGCTTCTGATGAATCGGCTTGGTGTTTTCATATGCCTTGATTTGATGTTGAACTATGGATGGACCAATGCGAGGCATTTCTTCATAAGACCAAGCGAATACATCTCAAAACTCCTTAAAAAGGTCAGTGTAAATTTGAATTTCTTCAAGCGAACATTTGGCTCTGATAAAGAGATTCTCGATCACGTTAGGGTTCCTAGAGATGTTTATAGATATCGTTTTTGAAATCACCGACATATTACCTTCGGCATGAAAGTGTGTTGGAGCTAAAGGATTTCATATCGTACAAGCACCGCTAGTAAACATCTTGGAGACCCTAGATTCTACTTTCTGCAACAAAGGAAGAAAATATGAATGACGGTGTAAGTCTTCCCAAGGTCGATCTACACCCATCATTACTTCTGAGATTGCTCCCTTGAAAGGTAAAACCATATCTAAGTAGTCCATAGCGAAGGTAGAATCAAGGGTCAAGGCCGGGGCCACATCACCATCTAGCTCGTCCTTAGAGAAAGGAGTAGAATGGTTGTCTGCAGAGTTGATCATAGACTGATATCTAAGCTCTACTGTAGACACGGGGAATGACATTCCACCGACTTGTCCTTTAGCTAATGTGGTCGTAGGTGAAGGAAAGGTCTGGGGGTCTAAAAAATAATGAGTTCGGAATAAATCTTCCCATGAATACTCCTTGGATGATGAAACAACATTGATTCTAGTGATAGGAGAGGGAAAATCAAATGTACCTATCAATGAAGAATACATCCCAACTCGTAGATTCTTAGTAGGCGGGCAAGGGTTATCCACTAAAGGAACATTAGAATACGAAGTTGCTCAAGGATCAACTAAAGAATAATCCAATTGATCAAAATTGATGATTTTACCCTCATGAGGAAAGCAAATGACACGAAACAGAGTCGAAAAAATGGCATCCATTTCATATACCTAGTTCCTTCCTAATAGGAGATTATAATCTAGGTTAGCATCAATGACTTCTACTTCGATATTGATGACCTTCCCCCCAACACATATGGGAAAGCCTGGGATAATCCCATGTGGCTTATGAGAATGCCCATCAAATGCAGTCAGGAGTGTAGGTGAAGGAACAGCAAAAGGCGATCCAATGGCGTTCCAGCATGACATCGACATGATGCACGTGGAAGATCCTTCATCAATAATGGTACGAAAAATATTAATTTTCCAGTATGTAGACTCTATTTGAAAAGTCATGTGATGAGGGAGTCACTTTTTTACATTAAGCATGTCAGAAGTGGGCATTAAAGAGTTATTTGGATCAACTGCCCCTATTGCCGAAAGCAAAGCACTTCGTTGAGCTAGACACGACTGGAGAACCTCTAAAGTAGACATGATGCATGGACTCTGAGTGAAATCCTCGACAATGGAGTAATTCTGGGCAGCCCTAGCATTAGGGTTAAGAGTCATGCATTTAGTGGAACCTTTTGGTATCCGTGTTATAGTCTTGATAAGGTGTCGCTCAATATGAAGGTCGATATTTCTGAGGGTAGTTTTGTCCTTGCATGTTTCATTTTCACCGTAATCATGTGACCGAGTGGCCACATGGACATTAGAACCCATCATGAAAACATTTGATGATTTCTCCCCTTCCTAGTTTCCCCCTACCGAGGTACCAGGGTTCAAACCCGTGCCAACAAGAAATTGTTGCCCTTGGGGAAAAGGGTTGGTTAACACATCTTGAGAGTTAGAAGTCCATTGATGCCCTATCAAGTGCTGAGCATCTTGAATCTTTGGGCAGAGATGATTTAAATGGTCTCCACTGCATAGCTTGCATGGAAACTTGACTTTCTTTCTGGACTCATTTCCACCACCACCAGCATTATTGCTAGGTTTATTTGCGTCAGTCTTCCCATCTTGAATCTTTTTCTTACCTCATCCTTTCCTTTTCCCATTGGAATTTTGATTTCCTTTGGGGTTGGAAAATTCGATGGCATTAACAGAAGAGGGTTGAGAAGACGAAGGGTTAGACGATGTGACCTGATTGTTAGGAGCAGTTTGTAAAGACAACTGTTGTAATTGGCTCAACAGGTTCACCACATTTGTGTCTACAGATCCAACGATACCGTCCACATGGGGACCTGGTTTCAACTTGGCTATATCAACCTTAGTCCTAAGATCATATGGCAAGATTTTTTGTAGAATCCCAGATAGCGAATAAATCAATTCTAACTGCTCGGCCCTGAAAATAGCTTTCTCCTCAAAATAGACTTTGAACATAGAGACATCCTTAGATATTTCGGGTTGCAAAGATTTCAAAAACAATTTGAGATGGTATTCCGGAGGAATTTTGGCTTTAATGAGCCTCTTTCTCCGTCTCCATTCCTGAATATTATCAGAAATGTGGGTTGTCGTATCCTAATGAAAATTGGCCAGAAGTTTAGTTCTGGAATCATAACGGATGGGAAATTGGAAAATATTAGCCAAATATTAGCAAAATCAGTGAAAGATGTAAATCTGCCCCCTGGCAACTCTATATACCACTTGGTCGCATTGCTAATCAAGGTGCGTTGAAAACGTCTCACCCTAATTGAGTCATCGATAAGGGATTTTGATGAGCACCACAAATGGAATGTGGTCACATGGTCACCCGGGTCTTTTCCCCTTGAACTTTGGAATGTCCGAAGGGAGTTTGGTTGGGACTGGAGGCTAGGCTAGATTGTATTTGATTGGATTGTTTGTTAATTTCATGAGATATAGCAAATTCAACTTTGCCAGAAAAGGAAGCCTAGGAAAACCTTGGGGATTCCACCCGGATTGGGTGGAGCCCCCAAAATTCTGAAAAGATTTGCCTGGATTTTGAAAGGCACCAGGGTGCCTGAACTAACCAGCAGAACTAGTTGAACCAAAAGGTAGACCTTGTGATCTAGCAAAACTTGGAGTTTGACCAACTCCGGCCAAAAAACCTCCATAACCAATGAAGATCCCTCCTAAAGGATTATGAGTTGATAACCCCTGATACAGATTTAAAGCAGAAGCTAAGGGAGGAATACCTCGAAATGAACTAATATGGAGTATGGCCTATTCCCTTGTTGGCCAAAAAATGGATTCCCAGTTCCTACGCCACTAAGTGCAGGGTTAGTCCAACCTTGAAAGGGATTGTTGCCTTGTCCTGTAGTAGGAAAAGGCATAGAGCCTATCATCAGGTTGGAATGTGGTATATGACCACCCACAAAAGGAAAAACTTGAAATGAAGCCAACCCACCCATCATGGATGTGGAGGCACTAAATGGAACTGATGGAAAACCTTATGAATGGGTGCCAAATGGGAAGAATCTAGAACTAAAAGCATTAGGTTGGGAATTTCCACTCGTAGAAGGAATGGAGGTAGACCGAACTAAGGATATGCTAACAAAATACCCAAATAGAGATGTAGAGGGGATGGAAATAGTTCCTCCCCCTTGTACTAATGTTGGAGTCTGCATGGTTGTAGCACTTGTAGTAGAAGCCATGCTTCTAGTGGTGGTCATCGAAGGTAAGTGCATAATATGATCTGGACTTGACGATCTATGCATCGGAGTCCCAACATATTGTAATACGTCTGGATATTTAGAAGGTAGAGGAGAATTCAGAGCTGCTAATGGCTTTGGGAGTTCTTCTACCTCTATGTTATCTTCTGATTGAAAGAGAAATCGAGAAATAACTGGAGTGTTCCTCTCTAGTTCTACAAAAGTACCAAGACTATCCTGAACACTAATGCCCCCAAGTGGAGGATCAATCCCTGATGCATTAGCTGCCATGGTATGAAACCCACTGCCAGTATTACCTCTGCACCTTCTAGGAGAAGGTTCTAAACTTAGTGGTGAAAGACCACAAAGTCTTCGAGACCATCTAGGCGATCGACCATCCAATTTTAATTTTTATTAAGATCTAATTAGAGACTCAATAAAAATGAAAGTTAGGCCAACTAAGAGCACAGAGCACACACTAAAAAGTCCGTAAAAGATGTCATCTAATCAAACAACTTTCGAGTATTTCCACTCCGGGTGATGAGGACCGGACACCAAAATACAAGAAAGTGAAGTAAGGGGCCTTCCGAAGATAGTCAGGGATAATGACGGTCCAATCATACCAGTGAAGCTAACAGAGGAAGTTATGCTGACCTCCTAACAACAGCCTACGCTGGTGTAAGGCCCCAAGCTTCCCAAGGGTGCCCTCCAGTAGTACTGTTGAGAGTGATGCAATGTCGATCTCAGGTGCCATGAGATTCTCGTCAACAACCACCTATGTGGATCCCTGGGAGAAGCAACTAAGGTTACCAACTCATGTCAGAAGCCAGGAAAAATAGTTGTGAGGTAAGATCCAACAAGTAGGAGAGGGGGTATCTCTCTTCCTTATCTTCAAAAACCCTCGTTCTTAACTCCCAAATCCATAGCTTTCCTGGTCTTCCTAACGCTATTGGATTTGCACTCACTATTCAGACTCCTATGTTTGATAGTTTAAATGGCATTGGAGAGTTTTCTCTCCACACGCCTTATCCAAGGCCCTAAAATATCCTAAAACTTGTTGGTGTGTCTAAACTGACAATTATGAAAATGTTATAGTGTATTTTAATTAGCACTTGTTTTTAAATGGGTTGTTCTTTAAGTTAAGGGATAAGCAGAGATGAAACTGATGGTGTTTTGATGCAAAAGAAATTAATAGAAACCAAACTATATGCAAATGCACTCATTTTGTTCTTCGATGAAAGAAATTTCTACTGGGTTCTGAGGAACTTCTAAGAAAGCAACATTTTCTTTTCTTTTCTTTTACTCAAGCTTCACACTCACAAAAATTAACAAAACTATGCATCCCCTAAAAGATGCACAAATTTATCCTAATGCAATGAGTACATGCTGATGCAAACATAAGACTACTCTAAATCAAAGAATCAAAGTAACTTGTTTATCAATTTTAATTATCCACTTAAGATGTTTAGATATAATATAAGTTGCTAATTCTCATTTTCATCCAAATTAAAAGCAAATTTCAAGACAAACAAAAATTCACTTTCACTCGTGAAAAGGAAACTAAATCGAAACAAGGCCAAAGAAAGAAAAAACCAAGTTTTCAAGAAGTTTTCTTCAAAAGAAAAAACAAAAATGACTTTTCAAAAGTGCTCCAACTAAGACTGAAACTTTATGATTGAAGAATAGGCAACAAAACACTTTGCAACTTAACAACACAAAATGGGTGAAAACTGAACAAAAAGTGTGTTTCAAGATGCTCTTAACAATAAAAAAACAACGAAAAAGAGCTTGGTGATGATGATCGCGAGATCAAGAAAGACAATTCTCAAAACCGTCACACAAAAACTTCCAAAAATCAAGAAAAGTAAATGGCCACAAAGATGCAATTTTGATATGCAAACAAAAAGATCACCAAAACAAAATTTGCCATAAAGATTGAGACTAATATTTCTGCCCTGGAAGGCCAGAATAGCTAAGATTCCTAGAAAGAAATCTTGTGTGCTTAAACAAAAATGATGACACTTGCAACAAAACAAAACAAGAACAATACTTTCCACAACTGGAGAGAGTTTGAAATCATGAACTTGCTGTAAAAGTAAATACTGACACAGAAAAGTAACTGTTCAGGAAAGACTCAAACCAATAGACAGATCTTCAGAAACAAAAATATTTGAAAAATATTGAAGATTTTAGGGTATACACGACTTTTTCAATGCACCATTGTGCGTATACGTTATTCAGCCCAAGGAAACCTGCGTATACGTGGGTTCACTTGAGGAAACTTGCATACATATGCCTCTGTAAACTGGAAAAATCGCATATACAACAGTCAACAGATCACAACAAAAAACAAAAAAAGGTCTGAAGAAACTAACAAAACTTACAGTTCAAGTTCCTACAGGAATAGACTACTCAGTCACAACAAGCAAATAAATAGCCGAGCCCTGATTGGCTTGAATAAACCCAAACTAGGAACAAAAATACTGTTTTCCCTAGTGGAGTCGCCAATTCAGTTTAGGGACAAAGTCTCCTAGGGTCTTGGGTTTATACCCTAGCAGATCGGGGGTTATCTACAAAGAAAAGCAAGCATTCCACATAGCCATGATGTTAATATAAACAAACTACACGAAGAGAGGTGCACTTGGGGGTCCTTCGTTTGGGGAGATCCAGCCAGGGTCCAAACCCTCTTGGAGTTCCTTTCGATCCTTCAACCTTCAAAACAATCAATTCAAGAAAGCACAACAATATATGGACCAAACATCATAAGGAAATCAACTTCACATCATATTGAAAAGTAGTTAGTTATACAATTGCAACAACCATTCATATGTAAATCATAACATTGATATCATAAGCATGAAGAAGATTAATATCAGGAACAAGACAACTGTTTCTTTTATTATAGATAACTAAAGTACAGAAAGGAATGATTTCACCTGCGTCTTCCTTTCGCAGGCTCCAAGCGGAATCGTCCTCCAGATTCGTCCAATATCAAGCCTTCAAAAAACTCCTTCCATGACTCACTCCAACATATCTCAACTAATGGAAACACATTATAACTCAAGGAAACGAGGGTTTCCTGTAATGGGGGAACTGTTGGAAGCACAGGGATCTTTAGACCTAGTTAGGGATAATGTCAGTAGAGTGATTTTTCTCTCTCTGTTCTCTCCTCCTTAGGTCTTCCCATTGAAGCCTTTTTATACTTCTCCCAAAGTATTTTTTTAATTGGGAATTCTTTGGGAACAGTTGGGCCATGGGCACCAATAGGTAATCAACAGGTAAAACCCGTGATCTCTACCTGAAATTAAGGAGATTTAATTTTTTTAACTGTTTTAAGACATATACGCGGGTTGGGTATACACAGACCCGCATACACACATGTTTAGCTCAGGTCAATGTCACATATAGGGAATAAAACACATTTTTTTAAGTATTTGGACCAGGTCTGGAAGGAGGGGTTGTCGTAGGCCATGAGTGCAGCATCACAAACATCAAGAGTGAGATTTGGAGCTATAACAGTACCTTTGGAACTCTCTCCATAAGATTGTACATAGCCAAGACCCAAATACTTAGGCCTTTCCTCAACTATTATTGGTTCAACAATACCTTGTGCATGCTTTCCCAAGCCCTTTCCTTCATAGCCCATCTTGGACATTAGCTTGGAACCTATGCCTCTAGTATGTTTTTCAAAAGAATCAATATAAGCATTCTTAGAAGAATTTGAAGAAAAACTAGAAGTTTTTACCTCTTCTTCAAGCTGATACTTGACCAAGGCTTCTTTGGCAACAAAGAGTTGTGACTCCAACTCATGCATCCTTTTCAGGTTCTTATTTGCAATATGAAGTTGCGTCTCCATTTCCTGTAGTCTGTCAGAAAGAAATTGCTTCTCTTCCTTCATGGAATTCAACTGTCCTCTAAGTATTCTAAACTTCCATCCATCCTCATACATTTCCCTCACCATATCCATCTTGTGGTTACTTCATGTCTTCATCAAAGAGTCTTGTGAAGACAAGAGAATTTGAGGACTCACTTGTAGAAGTTGTCATTATGCCAATGAAAAAAAGAACCTCAAACAACATTAATAAAGAGCTTACTCAAGCAACCTTTTGCAACAAACCTCTTGTGCTTCAAGGATTGCCTTGAGGTCATTTGGGATGGAAGAATGCCTTAAGACCTTCTTCCTTCTTGTCCATTCCTAGCCTGAGCTATCAATAGCTTTCCCTTAAGCTCTGCAAACTCAAACAATAGTTAGTCTGCAAACAAGCATACAATAAACCTCTGACTATTTAAACACCTTTTAGGGAAGCAATCTTTGATCTGTGAACCAATCATTTTGATATAACCTTCTTTGAAAGTGGGGTTAATCAAATCTCAAGCTCTAATACCACCTAATCTGAAAATGGGTCACTTAGGCTTCTTGTTTAACTTACAAGAATCTCTCCCACTTCCAAAGCTTTAAATATTCCCAAGTCTTATTGATTGACCAATGTGGAATTAATAATATGCTTGAAAATGAGGTGTATGCTGGTATTTGTTTTCAACTGATCATATGCTTTAAAATCTGTTGTTTATGCTGATGTGTAAATACATACAATAATAACTAATGTAGCAATAAACAAAACACACAAAACAACAATTTAATTTGGAGTTCATCCAAAACTCTTTGGCTACGTCTCCTTGAGCTCTAGTCAACTTGACTAGGCCATCTGGGATTATGGCAAAGTCCTTTTTTTTGTAAGCTCTTGGTTCAACTCTTGTTTTTTTACATAGAAACAGTGCGTGTAGGCACCATTTTATCCCTAGCTCTTGAAGCTCTTTGCTTTCTAGCTCTCAGCTCTTAGTCTAGCTCTGGCTCTTTGCTCTGGCTCTGGCGTTTGGTTCTGGCTTTGGCTTTTGTCTCTATTCTCTAGCTTCTCTGAGCTCTTAGTAGTCTGCTTGACCCCCAAGCGATTGTCTCAGCAATCTTCTACCCTCTGGTTTTCCACTTGACCTCCAAGTGACTCCAAGGTTCCCTCAGCTGCTCTGTGCCCTCTACTAATTCTTTGTTTTAGCAACAACTCCCTCTATCTCTGACATTCATGACTTTTAAGCCAATTGGCACTTGTCTGTTCATTTTGACTCTAAAGCTCTTTAGTTTCTTTCCTTTGTTTGCTCAAATCCCCCACTGAGCATTAGAAATCATTGCCAAACGCCTTCAAGGATGATGGCCACCTGTTCTATAACGGAAGGGACCATCGGTGCTTGGAATCTCCAGAATCAGTCATTCCCTGTCTACACAAAGAAACACTATAAAACATGGGAAAAAACTACCAAATCACTATTCATCAGACTTCAAATATCTGTAAATCCACCATACACTTCTATCGGGTCCATCTTTAAATCGCGATTGCATGTAGTAAAGGCCTTGTTCCATGGTTTCCTTTTGTATTTTAAAAATACATTAAAACATTGAAAAATCTCGTGCAATGGCTTTAGACGGACTTGAAATATTATATATTTGCATTCATAAATCCCGTCGGGTTCAGTTTCATCGCATCGGGCACATTCCCCTTTGTATTTCAGTTATTCGGCGAAAATGTGAAATAAACAGAAAAGTGTCATTTTCTCGACTTCAAAATATATATAATATCTCCTATAACTCCATCGGATCTAGCTATCACAAGCCATAAGTATATCCACCCTGCTCCATTGTAATGCCCTGACGTGATATTGCGATGCAATCGATCGCAATTGCATATCACATATACCCCCATGCCATTTGTAAGTGCTTCTCTGTAATCATCGATGTCGATTCGCCAATCCGATCGTAAGTAATCAGCGTATCACACGATCACGATTGTTGGTTCTAGGGTCCCGATATCGCATACGTGCCTGTCTCCGACCTGATTAATGAGATCGGAAAATAGGGGTTTCTTCCGCCTCTGCTTAAGTATTTCCCTTTTCATTTTTCCTATGTGATTTCCCTTTTTAAGGGTTTTTTGCCAATTTTTAAGATATTTTTCCTGTTTTTCTAAAGAACATAGGGCATCTTCTTTCTATGATAACTTCTGCATCCTAAATCTATTTTTTCCCATTCAAGTTGCAATAGATTCAGAATGAAAAGATATTTGCAATGGGGATAGTTCCAGAAACTTCCTTGGACTTTCATTTTTCATCTCTTAGGAACACTTAGAGTTAGGAGTCTATCCAAAATCCATTTTGGGTTAAGGCATCAATGGGCAATCATTTATCAAACAATTTTCCATCATAAACACTCCCATATTGATGTCAATGACAACCTAGATCAACACATCCTACAGTTTTCAAACAGAAGCATAACATAAATGAAATGAAAGCATAGAAATAAAAAATGATTTTGTAACTCATGCAGAGATGGAATCAAACTAATTTCTATTCCTGAGTTTCAAAGAGAGATTTAATTACATTGTTTTGCATTTTCAGACTCCCCCCACATTCAGTTTCTGAGCCCCCTTTAGAATGTTTATTTCTAATTTTTATTCCCATCTCTAAACCTTAATTAACCCTTTTAGTTTCAAATTATTTTTTGAAACATTTTTTTAAACTATTTCCTTTATAACAAATTTAATTATATATATAAATATTAAAATCAAACCTTTGGTAATTGAAATCAACCCTTTTACAAAAATACCAGATGCCCTCGGGATTTAACATATATATATATATATATATATATATATATATGAACATTATTTCCTTTCAAATAAAGAAGTTATAATGTGGGCCCCAAGTTATTGTCAGGTGCTATGTGGAAATGAGCTAGAGGTATGATAACTTCAGCGGAAGTTGATGGTGCATTTTGGTCTTTGCTTAAGTTTGCAAAACCACATGTGGTTTTGAAAAGCTGTAAACCACTTTGTGCCCTCCTCCATTAGCAATTTCTGGAAATTGAGGTGAGGGGTGGCGCAATAAATCAGAACCATAGATTTTGTTTGTTTGTGGTTTTGTCATACAACTTTGTGACTCCCCATCCCTTATTAAGATTTTTCAATGGAAGGATCATCTCATTCCATTCCATTTGGAGATGAAATGATTTAGATTGTTGATCATTTCGACATGAACAAGATGTATAATCCCAATTTTATTTCATTTTCATTGAAATTTTTTTATTCTCTATGAGGAGTCCACCCCAACCATTGTCAAAATCTCGTGAAATCATATTAATGGTTTTTGGATGGAAGTAATGTTTGTTATTGTTATTGGAGCATCAACGCAAGCTTGGCCAAGCTTATTGAATTCTATTGCCTATGATCATGCCTCCATATTCATCAGTTCTTACAACAATAGCATAATTATTGCTTATTTTCCCATGAACTCCTTCTTCCGGGAGAAACATTTTGAGTCGGATTTCATTTCTAAAATGAGACATAATGTTGCTAGTTAAAATTTTCCCAACCTTGGTGATAGTAAGTTTTTTTCTCTAGTTAGGGTAGCTACTTCATTTTATTTATCTTCACGAACCCAAATTATTTCATCTACATTTACACTTAGTTTCTACCATAAGGTAGCACGACCAACACTAGAAAGTTCATCCACTTCATGCAACATGCTTAGAACTAGTCTTATTGTTCCCTCCTCTCGAATGAGAAAAGTCAAAATATTGATGCCTAGATCTATTTCATGGCAGTTATTTGTGCTACTAGTTTAATGCTCAACAAGTTCCCTTGACATCTGATAATGATAACCTTCATCCCCATATACTTTGAATCTTATAACATACAATATAGTAACAAATTATCTTACTCAAGTGTACTTGGAGACAACCAATGACTCTGCAAGACCAAGAATGGTTGCAAATTCATCATCCTCTTAAAAAAAGATAGAATGGTTGCCCCAACTTTTAGTATAAAGTTTTCTGGAAAGTGTACCAAAAATTATTTACTTAAGCTATTTCTCACAAGCAACCCAAACAACAAGAATGGTTGTTACTGTATTCTCAAAACTTGCAAAAAAAGTGTTAAAACCCTATAGAAAAATGATATGCAAACCAAGAGACACACATAACAATGAAATAAGAGTGTAACAACCCAATGGAAATATGAAAGAAACTTTTGTTTTATTGATCAAATAGAAATTTTACACTTGATCAGGAGATATTGTAGACTTGGATCTACGAATCCCACTCTGTCGGATGGGTCCTTTTATAACCATGTGCCTCAGTTTCAACATTTCTCTCAATGATTGTATGCAATGGGCAAAACTTGGTTATGGTGGCTTGAAGCCAAAGAGAGAGCTCACATGTCACAAGATGATAATGGGGACAATGATATTGGTAATAGTGAAGAATGAGGAGAAAACCCCTCTATTTATAATAAAATATTGAGATAGATTAAGATTTACAAAATAATAAAATATTATAGAATAAATCAAAAGGCAACTGTTCTGAATATTTTATTATATTTTTTGAGAGGGAAAACACATTTGAAAATTTCAAATTTATTTAGTTATAAAATGGTTAAATTATTTAACAAATAAAAAATGATTTAATAATTACTTTATGATGATTAAGTCATTTAAATAAGAATCAATTATTAAATAATTATTTTATGAGAGAAATGGGGGATAAATATGGAATAATAAATAAAAATGATTTATTTGATTATTGTAGAGTGATTAAATAAAAAATGGTTAGAAATGATCATTAAATACTTACTTAACAGTTCCTTCGAGAGAATATTAAATAAATAATGATCTATTTAATTATGCTCCTAAGGTTTTTGGATTTTAATGAGAAATAGTTTAGGAAATTGGTTCACTAAATTATTTCCTAAGGTAAAACTAGGTTTTAATATGTAAAAACCCATCCTACATGGGTTATTATGATCAACCCAGTAATACATGACTAGGTGATCATTTTTTGGGTGATAACAGATTACCTTCCAACATAAGAGTGTGAGGATCATATTGTATGACAGAAATACATTGTAGGTCCACTTTCATGAGACACCAAAGGGGCGTCATAGGGAGAGAGAGAGAGAGATCACTCAAGTAACAAGAAGGACTGAAGTTGGAAGGGACGAGACCTACTTGTGAGATAAAAGTATCATTTTATTAATGAGTACAAGATCTCAATGAGGTGGGGGAGGTATACCCATACCTATGAGATAACTGAATACAAATGATAATATTGTTCCTAACAATGTGGGTCTGAGGTACATAGTACATGAGACATGATATGTTGGCATCAATGGGGCAGAAATTGATACAATGAGATAATGAGTCCCTTATACATAATTTCCTCGAATGCAATGGCCAGGATTGATACAGTGAGGTACGATGATTTGAATACATGAGACATAATTCTCCCATGTTTAAGTTTTCAAAACCAGCCAGAAACCACTTTGCGCCCTCCTCCATTAGCGGTTTTTGGAAATTGAGGTGAGGGTTGGCGCAATGAATGAGAATCATCGATTTTGTTTGTTGGTGGTTTTTTCATACAACTTTGTGACTCCCCATCCCTTATTAAACTTTTTCAAGGTAGGGATTGTCACATTCCATTGCATTTGGAGATGAAATGATTTATATAGTTGTTCATTTTGACATGTACAAAATCTATAATCCCAACGTTAATTCATTTTCATTCAGATATTTTTATTCTCTATGAGGAGTCCACCCCAACCATTTTCAAAATCTCGTGAAATCATATTAATGGGTTTCGGATGGAAGTAATGTTTGGTAGTATTCTTGGAGCATCAACGCAAGCTTGGACGATCTGCTTGGATTCTGTTGGCTAGGATTGTGCCTCCATATTTATCAATTCTTACAAAAATAGCATAATTCTTGCTTATTTTCCCATGAACTCCTTCTTCTTGGAGAAACATTTTCAGTCAGACTTTATTTCTGACTTGAGAGGTAATGTTGCTACTTCAAATTTGCAAAATCGTGGTGATAGTAAGGTTTTTTCTCTAGTTAGGGTAGCTACCTCATTTTATTTATCTTCACGCACCCAAATTATTTCATGTACATTTATACATAGTTGCTACCATAAGGTAGCATGATTAACATTAGAAAGTTTAGCCACTTCACCCATCATGCTTACAACTAGTATTATTTTTCCCACCTCTCGAATGAGAAAAGTCAAAATGTTGATGCTTAGATCTATTTCATGACAGTTATTTGTGCTACTGGTTGAATGCTCAACAACTTCCCTTGATATTCGATCACGATAACCTTCATCCCCATATACTTTGAATGTTGTAACGTACATTATGCTAACAAATTCCCTTGCTCCAGTATACCTAGAGACAACCAATGACTCTGTAAGACCAAGAATGGTTGAAAATTCATCATCTTCTTCAAAAACTATAGGTTGGCTACCCAAAATATTATTATAAAGTTTTCCCGGAATTGTAGCAAAAATTATTTACCTAAGTTGTTTCTCACAAGGAACTTGAACAACAAAAATGGTTGGCATTGTATTCTCCAAACTTGCAAAATAAATGTTAAAACCCTATAGAAAAATGATATGAAAACAAAGAGACACACATAACAATGAAATAAGAGTGTAAAAACCCAATGGAAATATGAAAGAAACTTTTATTTTATTAATCAAATAGAAATTTTACACTTGATGAGGAGATATTGTAGACTTGGATCTATGAATCCCCCTCTATTGGATGGGTCCTTTTGTAACCATGTGCTTCAGCTTCAGCACTTCTCTCAATTATTGTATGCAATGGGAAAAACATGGATATGGAGGATTGAACCAAAAGTGCTCAAATGTCATAGGAAAAAAACCCTCTATTTATAACAAAATATTGAGATAGATTGAGATTTAGAAAATAATAAAATATTATAGACTAAATCAAAATCCAAATGTTGTGAATATTTTATTATATTTTTTGAGAGGGAAAAGATATTTGAAATAGTCAAATATATTTATTTAGAAAATGGTTAAATTATTTAACAAATAAAAAACGGTTTATTAATTAGTTTATGATGATTAATTCATTTAAATAAGAAACAATTATTAAATAATGATATAATTGTTATTGTATGAGAGAAATGGGCCATAAATATGAAATAATAAATAAAAATTATTTATTTGATTATTCTATAGTGGTTAAACAAAAAATTGGTTAGAAATGATCATTAGATAATGATTTAATAATTATTTCGAGATAATATTAAGGAAATAATGATCTATTTTAATTATGCTCATGAGGCTTTTGGATTTTATTGAGAAATACTTTAGGAAATTGGTTCACTAAATTATTGCCTAAGGTAAAAGAAGGTTTTAATATATAAAAACCTATCCTACATGGTGCATTTTGATCAACCTAGTAATACATGACTAGGTGATCATTTTTGGGGTGATAATAGATTGTCGCCCAACATAAGAGTTTGAGGAGCACATCGTATGACAGAAATATGTTGTAGCTTCACTTTCGCGAAACATTGAAGGGGATTCATAGTGAGAGAGAGAGAGATCACTCAAGTAATAGGAAGGAGTGAAGTTGGAGGGGGTGAACACTACCTGTGAGATAAAAGTTTCCTTTACCAATGATTACAAGATCTCAATAAGGCAGGGGAGATATATCCATAGTTACGAGATAACCGAGTACATATGGTAATGGTGTGCCTAACAATCTGGGTCTGAGGTACATAGTACATGATACATGATATGCTAGCATCAATGGGGCAAAAAATGATACAATGAGATAATGATTCCCATATGCATAATTTCCTCGAATACAGTGGCCAGGATAGATACAATTAAGTATGTTGATTTGACGACATGAGACATAATTTCCCCATGTTCATGTGGTGAAAGGGGGGAGGGAGATCACAACCAAAGAAGCCTTGATGAATAGGAGAGGTATTTAAATATCTCAATGGACCATTTGAAATAGAGGTTCCTGTTGTGAGTTATGCAATCGGTAGAAACAAATCCATTCAAATAAAAATAACTTCTTTTGAGGCTAGATCATAATTTTATGAAATCTAGGTATGTGAGGGGCTACCTGAAGGGACATCCCTTCATGAGGTCTATAACATCTCACGCACACCTCAGAAAATCTAGTAAAATCTGCTACATCACTAAACCACCAAGTGTATGTTTCTTGATCGTGTGATAATGAGTTGAATTTGAGCATACGAGAAAAAACCAAGTAAAAGGGAAATAATGATTCACTTTGCTTCATTAGAGGCACCAAGAAAGGATGAAAGATGAAACCAAGGTACACCATCCTCTAGACTACTCTCCTGGAATAAATGTATTGATGTTAACAAAAGCAGACCCACCAGAGTTTAGGCAATTATGAATCCTCAACAAAGGCATAAGGATCATAGTATTATGACTCATAATGACTAACACCGAGGATGATAATTGAAATATATGGGGACTCGTGGAGTTACGATTTACTTTGTTAGAGCATAACATGCAAGGTTGACCTCGTAGTGACTAACACAATTCCATAGGGGATGGTCAATTACTCAGACGGAATATTTTCAAAGGCACACGAGGATAGATGGAGGTCAAATATAAGAAAAATGGGATGAATGCGACACATAGATGGATAAGATATTGTAACAGGACTCAATGGGACTTTCAACATTCACCATAAAAGTAGGGGTGACTCATCTCTAATGCTTTGAAGAAAGGTGACTATATGATGCTTCCACATGGGAAAGGCCCACAACGCAGCATAATCGAATGAGTAAATAGGGATTACTCATGACAAAACTCAACTCATAATTCTAAAAGTTCAAAGGAAAAGTGCTACGAGAGTACATGTGACTCATATTAAGAGATTTGATTTAATGTGCCAAAGTGAGACCTCATGGAAAAAATTGCTTTGTAGAGAAGTTTCAAATTACGAGAAACATGAAGACCCATTCTAGAGATCAGTGAGAGAATTCCAACAATGCTGACGGTTTTTCAAACCGAGATACCATTTACTCCTAAGGGCCAAAAAAAACTAGAGTTTTTCCTATAAAAGGGCTTCTTGCCCCCAATTCCCATTCATTTGTACATTGCTTTATTGGAGAATTTAGAGAAGATTAAGAGGTGCTGAATCTAGGTGAGCTCGTAGCAGAGTCATTGGATTTTGAATCTATGACTTAGTAGGTGGCCTTGAGTAGAAATAACCTTAATGCCTCTTGGAAGGATGGTTTCCATGAAGAATGAAGGAAAGAAGGTTGTCCATTTAATTTATGAAGAAGAGACATTATGTATGGAAAAGATACAAGTGGAAAGATGTTTTATTTTAGAATAGACAATATCTCCTATCTCTGTCTCATCCCAATCCCAAAATCAATAACGAATATCGTTGAAATTTAATTCGTTGAGCTACATTTTTAAGACATAGTTAGGATTCTCAAGACAATTACCCAAAAGGTAACACAATTCTTGTTATTGTTAGACCTATGCATTAGGGATTTCTCTAACATCCACTTTAACAAACATCTTTCCATGTGATCAATATTCTCAATAAAAATAACATACTTTGTGGTGTTGATGAGTAATTTCTATTAAGTTTCTTCTTTTATGGATCTTGGGGAATTCCTAAACATAAGCTTCTTAGACTAAATAAGAAGTGATCGATTTGTAACATTCGTTTTTTTGTGGATATGGTTAAAGTGAATGGAATCTACCCGTGGTATCTACCATTGTAGTTGCCAATGGCATTCATCCATGGTATTTGGCTTCATTTTTTGAGTGAAAACAATAAAATAAAGTCTCTGGAGAGTCAATGAAGCATATTAAAGGGGATAGGATCCTAACAATGTAATCATCGAGAGTTTTTTATATTTTTCTTTTGTTGAGAGATTTTCAAGGCCAGTTCTTGTTGATCCCAAAGACAAAAACCCCGTGGGAGTAATTTTTTCTGGTGGATCCATCGAGGATCTAAGATTGTGCTTCATCATATTTAATTTCTCTGTTGATGGGAAGGCATACATGCCAAGGCACAAGATTTAGTAGTGCTTCTGGGGGCATGTAATACTTTTTATATTTATTTACATAAATAAGAGGCTACACTCTTAGATCTTTATTGTGTTCAGTGTTTTTACTACAAGTATTTTATTAGAACACCTACAATATACCAAAACCGATTAAAATTTTGATGATTGGGAAATCACAATGGTATCAGAGCTGTGCATCCTGCCAACTTGAGGGTTTTATTGGAAAATTCCAAATTATTTGCAGGCTTATTTGGAGGTTTCATACAAGGAACTTTGGTGGAATTTATGCTCACCCTAGCCAACATATCCATCTTCGATGGTATTTCGTATCATCCTAGTTGGTTCCATTTTTCGGTTGATTGGAAGGAGAATTTTCTGCATTATATTGAGAGCTATTATTTTATTGCAAACAAAAGAGAAAACATTACTTTGCAAATTCTTAGATTGGACCTGGGTCTCCTTTACCATATTTATCCATTCAAGTTTACAGGGTCCAAATCGAACCCCCATTAGATTTGAGGGTCTCTTTTCAATTGTATTGCAAGGCTGTGAGATTTGTTGTAGGAAGTACTACCATCTTGACTATAATTTGATTATAGGTCTATAGAAATCCAATGGAAGAGTTCATCTCCTTCTAGTGGGTCAAACACCAAGGGTTCAAAGGCTAAATTCTGAGCATAAGTATCATATCGAATTATATCTGTTTCGTTTCAAGATAAATGGTATGAATATAATTTTGTAATTTGTATTGGAAAGAGGCTGGATCATTTAAATCTGAGGAGACCCTGCCTTTCGATGCCATATTTAACTTGCTCACAGATCTAAAGTGTTTCCTCGAAATAATTGTAGATTGATTTCGTTGGAGGTAAAATAGGTCAAATTGCAAAGGTTGGAAGGTCAAGTTTGTAAACTTGATCACAAGGAAGAATATAAATTGTTTAATCAAGCTCATCCTAGGATTGAGGTTGAACCCATAGCCAAATTTGGAGATTGATCACTTGGAAGCCACATTTCTTTTCCAAAGGCTGAGGGTTTCAAGGGTCCTTGCTCCACACATTTTCTAGAATTCTTTCTCTTGTAGTGTTTTCTTCTCAAAGATGTAGGAAAAGAACCCACTTAAGATTATGGATGATAAACATTATCAATAATATAAATGGCTGATAAAAATTGTAGATCTGCAACAATTGATAGAAACAAAACCTGCGAAAGTCCTAATCTATGCCACAATCATAGTTAAGCAACAAAAATAAATGGTAATAACTCCAATCATCCAATGGAAACTGTATATACAAAGAATAGATTTTATTATAACACCTATGAAGGGAACAAATAAATGTTACCTATCCCCCTCTATGGGATGGGTTCTTGGCTATCCTCAAACATATTCATATTTTGTAGAGTCTCTCTCCTCTATAATGTGAAAACCCAACAAATAAAATGTTTGGGCTTAATGGGAACTCAAATGGCAGAGAAATGGAGTGCATCAATGAAAATAATCATAGCTACAGCAGTGAGTGCAGCAATGAAAACACTCAAAACTGAATAATGAATGGAAAACCCTTCTATTTATAACAAAATATTGAGTTATCCTCGAATAATGAGCAATAATAAAATATTATAGCCCCATTCTTGAATAACCATTTGAATATTTACTTATTTGGTTAGCGGGGAAAAATTTAAACTTTTATTTGAATTAATAAATAAATAATGATTTTCTTTATCATCTCAACAAATTGGTTAAGGAATAATAAAGAAATAATGATTTATTTAATTATTCCCAAGCGATTTTTCAAATTTGACAGGAATAATAATTAATTAGTGATTAATTAATTATTCCTAGAAGAAAATCAAATAGATAGTGATTTATTTAATTATTCTGCATGAGTTTAATTATAAATTACTTAACAAAGGTGGTTTATTAAGTAATTTTTCACGGCAAAAGAAATTTTACTATTGTAAACTTTGCTTTACATGGTGTAGTTCGATCCATCTAGTAAATTAGGCTAGATGATCAATATTTTGGTGATAATAGATTTCCCCCCAACATATGAGTTTTAGGAGGCAAACATATGACTGAACTATGTTGTAAAGACACAATCACTACACAACAAAATGGAGAGAGAGAGAGAGAGAGAGAGAGAGAGAGAGAGAGAGAGAGACCAATACAACTGAAGCAGGAGGATAGGGATAGAGGGCGAAAGACAATTGCAAGTCACCCTTTATGTTGTGGTACCAGACCTCAATGAGGTGGCGGAGGTATACATATACCCACCAAGATAATTTAGTACAAAAATAATGGTGTGTTGAGAAACATCAAACTGAGCAATGAAGTAAATGCTGAATGGTACATGACATGTTGGCATAATTGAGTCAGAAAATAATACAATGTGTCCCATATATATAATGCACCTGGAAGGATATGAGACAAGATTGAGTATAATATGAACTGATTACATGAGATATAATGGCCCTTGCCTCAAAAAATTGGTTGGACGGATAGTAGAACAACCGAAGAAGCCCTATTGAACAGCGAAGGGATCTGCAAAACTAAATGGATCTTCTAAAGGAGATGTGCATGCTATGAACATTGTGATTGGTAGGAACCAAAACCATCATATTTGCAGAACTGCATCTGAGCATGTGGGGGGCTACCTCAAGGGCCACCCCATCATGAGGTCTCAAACATCTCATGCACACCTAGGAACTACAGGTACAATCTGCTGCATCACTAGATCATCAACTATATGGATCATGAACATGAAACAACCAAGTCAATGGGCAATAATGAGTCCCTCTACTCGATCCAAAGTAGCAAACAAGAATGGAAGCTAGAACCAAGATACACCGCCCTCTAGGTCGTTCTTCTGGAATAAATGGGCTGACGTTGACAGAATAGGACCCGCGATAAGTGAGGCAATGAGGATCCTGAACTAAGGTATGAGGGAAAATAGTAATGTGACTGATGGAATGACACCAAGTATAATGGAAAATGAGGGATTGAGGGAAAAATAGATGACTTCCTTTATCAGAGCATAAAGTGCATGGTTGACCTACTAGCGACTGACTCAACTCCAGATGGGATGCAGACAATATGACTAGAGGCCAAAATGGGAAACATGGGATTAGTGGTATGAAAATATGGATGGAATACTATGATATGATATAATGGGATACGAAACAAACTCCATGGATGGAAGGGTGACTCATCACGGATGCTCTGAACAAGGGTGACTCGATGACACTACCAAACAGATTAGGCCCAGTGGGGACCATGAAAAAATGAGTAAGCGATGGTTACACATGATGAAAATTAACACGTGATATGACAAGTTCCAAGGGAAGGAGGTCCCCAAATTACAAGCATCGCGTATGAAGAAATCCAATTTTGAGAGGCGACGAAGTGACCCTTCTTGGAAAAATGGATTCCTACTGAAGTTTCAAATCATCCAAAACTAAGAAAGACTCATGATAGTACTTGATGAGAGATTTCCAATGATGTTGATGGTTCATCAAGCTGAGCTACCATTTGGTCAAAGTGGGTGATAGAAAAATTGTTGATTTTTCTATGAAAGGACATTTTCCCTCCAATTGGAATTCATTTTCTAAGTGAGTTGTGGTGAATTTGGAGAGGAGGAAAAGGCCCTAAATCTTGTGGAGATCATAGTGGACAAAATGGCCATCAGAATTAGGATCTGCAACTTTCAGATAGGTGGCCTTCCTCATCTCTTCAATTTCCGTTGTTTATTTTGTGATTTTTGGCTCATGGCAGCTCCCTGGGAGACCCTTGCTCCTCTTCACGGTCACATCAGACTTTTTGTGCCCAGTTGTGCAATTTGGATCACAGGGAAGAGGTGAAAACTTGTGATCCCTTACTTTCTGGCCATTAAACTATGATTTGGGGCTCAGAAGAGGGGTGGTTTACTTGCTTGGTGCGAATTTTAGGTTGATCAATGTAGACCAGTTTTTTCTTCTCTCAACTGACAAGACATGTGGTGCTTTGTAGGCATGGCAGAGCTAAAAATCAACTAGTGTGAGTGGGACTTGGATACCCTCTGATCCGAGATTCAGATGGATCAGGGGGTTCAAGGGGCATTCGCTCGCTATGGGGTTCTGAAGTTGGTAGAGAACCCATTGATGAGGGCAGGTGAGCCCTTTCTATTGAGAATTCTGAGCTATTGGGATCCATACCATGAGGTATTTATCATTGAGGGGCACAATATTGAGCACATATTACAGGATATTTATTTCTTCATCGAACTCCCTCCCATCAGAGTGGCGGGGGATATCTATCTGGTGTTTCCTTGTCAGAGGAACATTACAGAGTTTGTGGAGCACCATTGTCCACAGGATGTGCATGTGAAGGGCATGACTATCCCAATTGGTGATTTAGGCCATCTAGTGACACAAGTTGTTTCCGCAGTTGTGCTACGGGTCTTGGGAAGCCATGCGTTCCACCACATCACTAGTGGGAAGATGATGCTAGTTGAGATTGTTTTGGCTAGGACCTACTATGGGTGGGTCAAGATGATGTTGTCGTCAGTGAAATGATAGTTAAGTCTATGTAGGTGAGGCATGACTATGCTTTTGGTACAATACTGTGCGCATTCTTCTTTGAGAAGATACCCACCATCCTTCCTCATGTATAGATCCGATATGGGGTCCCACAAGAGCCTAGTATCAACCACTGGGGGCATCTACTGTGGAGAGGAGGACAGGGAGTCAGATGGGAGTTCCAACCCACATTTTTTACACATTGGGATCAGACACCCCTTTAGATTGATGATTATCCTTATAGCGGGATGAACTATCAAGGAGATCCTGACTTGCCACTTTCACTCAGGCAAGCATAGGGACCGGACGATAATTTTTAAGTTGTTATTTTTATGGTGCATTTCATATTTTTATCACATCTATATGGTATTGAATGTAAAATATGTGGTATGCTGACATAGCACTGGTAAAACTAGCAGGAAATGCAGGACGAGTCACAGTGCCTATGGCTGCAGATTAGGGAACATTGTCATCTTGTCAGGGTCCAAAGGATAGTGTGCTACTCGTTTATCTAAACTGTAGATGTTGGGTGTGTTATCACTCAAGTTGTCCCTAGGCTCCTGTAGGGATACGGCCGAGGTAACCACAAACCAATCTTTGGATTGCAGGTTCTAGCCCACCTACAATCAAAGAGGGCTCTCTCTTAATGATTTTAACTTTGTTGATGATTTTAGGCTAGCTTTTGGTTCAGGGGTTTTT
>APFE031405493.1:0-13640 GCA_000404065.3 Pinus taeda | reverse complement strand
CCCCTTAGTGAAGGAAAGCCTCGAAGCACTCAATGACGAGGAAAGCATAAAACCATAAGGAAATCGTCGATTCCATTAGAAGGCGGGTCCCGCGCTAAAACTGGTAGGATATCGGAATGGCTTCAATTGGTAAGCGGGTTTGATTGAGTCCTGCCCGATTCCATACACTGGGTGACACGTGTCCAGCGGATGAGAGAGAAAAATTGCTCACATCGGACGAGTAAAAGTCATGCTACTTACTTGCCTGATATGGACGGAGACCATAGGATCTCGAGGCTCTAGATCGACGATGGAGAAATGATCCAATGGCTGACCAGATTCGACGAAGAAATAGGATGAGTCATATGATATTTGAGGTCCAACATGACCGATGAATTGGGAGAGGAATTATTTTCACATGCAATCTTGGAGAAATGGAAATAACGACCATTCAAAGAGAACTGAAACTCATTTTGTGAGGAAACAGGTGACCACCTCTCCGTGAAGTGTTACACAACGATGATGGGGGAGAGTAGGGGAATTCAAGCAGACAGAGGAAGGAGATCCAAGAAGCTAGGTAGAGGAAACGAATAGTCAGGAATCGGATTGGCTTTAAGCCACAAACAGATAGAGAGTAAGAGAAAGTGGATAAAGAGAAGCAGAAAGTGAGAGAAGCAAATTGCAGAGAATAGAGAAGCCGAGATGACATGCGGAGCAAAGGCAGCATTGAGAATACAGAGACAGAGAGAGTCTGAGAGTTTGTGAACTCCAGAGAAGGCTTGAGAGGTTCAATCAACTCTTTTGTGTATACCTGTCAGGTATTCAGTACCAAATTAGACTCATACCACTGAGACCAATAGAGATTGAGATTTAGTAAGGGGAGTCTGTGTACTCTAGAGAGTTGGGGAATCCAGGTACAATCCTACTGATCATCATCTGTTAAGTGAGACTCAAATTGAGCTCCTGATTGTAAAAACTCTACTTTCAGACACAATAGAAAGGCCACTACTGAAGGCTGGACCAGGAGACGTAGCCCAGGAGGATTCAATGAACTCCTTATTAAACTTGTTGTATTTATGTGTTTGCTTAATGTGTTTCTCTTACTATTTCAGTGTTTGTGTATTTCGCAATCTTATCAATCGTTGCATAGAATAACATAGGCACACCCCAGCACATGAGTCTATAATACCTTCATTAATTCTCTGAGGTCATTTACGAGTGATTTCAGATCAAGGATTCTCTCACCATGAAAATAAGCCATGTTTATTTTTTTCTTTCTAATATTTATATTAGGGTTTACCATTGTTGGGTTTATAATATTACCCCCTTGGATTTAACATTATTTTCTTCGGTTCATAATAACTTGGGGTTTTAGTATTAATCCTTTAGGTTTATTATTAACTTGGGTTTATAATATCAAACATGGTCATCTTTATGTTTCTCTTGTGCTCGTAATATTAATTCCTTGTGCTTCTTCATCCCTTAGGTTTTTAATATTGATCCGTTCGGTTCATTAATTCCTTAAGTTTATAATATTAAAGAGTTGGGTTTATTAGTTCCTTGGGTCTATAATATTAGTCCTTTTTGTTTAATATTATTCCCGATGCTTCATAATCCCTTGGGATTTTAGTATTAAACCCTTAGGTAATAATAAACAAAAAGGACTAATATTATAAACCCAATGTATACAAACCCTAAAATAACTATTGAAAATACTAAATCCTAACAACAACAACAACAACAACAACAACAACAGTTTATATTATTATAATAACATTAATATAATAATCATAAATACATAAATATATAAAAATATAGTTTCTATTATTTGTATACTTATTAATTATCATAAATAATTGGTCTTTATTGTTATTGTTATAATAATATATTATAATAATATTGATTATACTATAGCTTATAGGGCTTTGGATTGAAAATGAATAAAATTAAATAAATGTGTACAATGTAGAAGTTGATTTTTAAGTTGCAATAATTGTTTAAAATATTTTATTTATTTATTTATATTCCATAAATTCTTATTAAGTCCAATATTTTTCAATCTAGTAATTGCAATTCTTTTTAATTTTGTTGTTCTTTTTTTTTGAACTAATAGTTGTAAATAAATTTTGTGAAAATATTTATGATGAAATTAGTTAAGTTAATGTATATGAGAGTGAAATTGTCATGTTTGCTTTGAGTGACGCTATAGAGAGGGGGAGTGAATGAGTTATTCTTGTTTATTTTTTAATTATGAATTTAAAATAAATACTCAATTTTTATTTGTAAAACTTTTGCATTGCAACTTACAAGTTGTAATTGGTAGAATGATACCTAGTGGCATTGCAAGTATTATTACAATTTGAACTAAGATACTCACTGAGATCACAACCATGGATACAATATTAGAGATATTTAATGAATATAGTTAGATCTTTGGGATATGTATCAATCCATATCATCCTAAAGAGATTTAATGAATATAATTAGATCTTTGGGATATGTATAGAATAAAGATTGTAGCCTTGAATTTTATGATGTGGGTTTTTTATAAATCCCGGATCTATTTTATGAAATGAAATTCTATTAAATTAATGACTATGTTAGCAAGTTAGATTTAAGTCAACAACTTAGTCTTAATGGCCCTTTAGGTCCTTATGGGGCTTTATGTTCATTAACTTGATATTATGAACCACAATGTTATAACTTTACTTATAGTAAAAAATATTTCTTGTGATCCATTTGGCATTGACCTTAATTCCTTATAACTTTACTTATAGTAAAAAATATTTCTTGTGATCCATTTGGCATTGACCTTAATTCCTATTTGTATTGCAGCATGGACTTGATTCCCTTAAATAAAAAATAATAAAACCAATGTAGTATCTTGTGCTGCCACATACAAATTAAAGAAAATTACATATGAAAACCATACTCTCTTCCTGCACATTTACTTAAATGTCCAATAGAGCCTCCTTCACCTCATTTACATATGAGAGTGAAAGGAGAACATGTATGATGATGCATGTGGGATGAATACTTTCTTTTTTCTTTTCTTTAGTTGTTAAAATTCTTTTAACATTCGTGGAAATTTTTCCAAATGAGAATCAAATTTAAACCCAACATTTTTTTCCTAATTTAAATATTGGAATTATTTTGATTTATCTGTAAAAAAAAATAAAAAATCCATCTCTAATTAAATTATTAATTTATATCCTTTACATAATCAAAAACTTTATGCGTTTACCCAAAAATATAATTTTTTTATTTTCAATTACACTCCACTCATATTTAAATGTTTTTATACAAATCTAAAATATTATAAATATGATTAATCTTAATTAAATTTGTGGATTGAATGATAATTGAAATTATATATATAATTAAAAATTTACATTACATATTTACTATAAAACATTATTTGTATATTAAATTTACAAAAAATAATAATTGTTTGGTATTTATTTTTAAAATTTATTTTTTAAAATTTAAAATAAAATTTTATTTATAAGTAAAATAAAAACAAGATAACTATTATACTCAAGCATTTCTAACCATAAGAAACTCCACAATCTCGCTCAAGAAACCATGTATATCGTGTACATGTATCACATTGCAAATGTTATATATAACCATAGTGTACATGTATCAAACTGCAAATATTATATATAACAATGTATATACTGTACACGAATTGCAAAGAACCATGTATGTAGTGTACATGAATTGCAAATAAGCAAATTTTGTATGTGCATATATCAAATCATGTTAAGGAAATGCCAAATAATGCATGAAATTTTCGGAGATTAAAACAAATGGAAACATATATATAAAGATAGTGCAATTATCTATTTTCGTAATCCTTCACCCTCAAAACCACTATATGATATAAGTTGTCCTCACTACATTGTTATAATATGGTATGTACTCAATCTTGGCGGCCATCGTCGACCCCTGAGGTAGCAACGATTTCTGTGTTGCATTGTTATCAAAAGGTATGTACTCAATCTTGGCCGCCATCGTCGACCCCTGAGGTAGCAACGATTTATGTGTTAAGGGTGGAGGTAGAACGCACTTCATCATCGACCCCTGAGGTAGAACGCATCCCTGCGTTAACGGTGGAGCTAGAACGCACTTCATCGTCGACCTGAGGTAGAACCGATCTCTGTGTTAACGGCCGAGCTAGAAACCACTTCACCGTCGACCGCTGAGGTAGCAACAAGCTCTGTGTTAAGGGCGGAGCTAGAAGCCACTTCATCGTCGACCCCAGAGGTAGCAACGATCTCTGTGTTAAAGGTCGAACTAGAGGTAGCAACGATCTCTGTGTTAAAGGCGGCGCTAGAAGCCACATCCATCTCTGCATTGCCCATAATCCAACGATGGCCTGCATCAATCATGACTAATTCATCGCTCTACCCATTAAATCCAATCGCAAGAAGACCATTCCAATTCCAATATAAATTTATAATGCTATTTTTGCGAAACCTAAAGCAAATCACAGCCCACTCACTCAAAATTTCATCGCAAGAAAGTCATTGTTGCACATCCTTCTCCAACATTCCAAGGACGACTTCTTTTGCAGAATCAGATATGGAACCCCACACACCGCTACCCACATCTACCTCCGTGTTTTGAATTTTCTCATACATCCACATGACAGCCTCTTTCTCAACTTCAAACGGTGTCCTGCCACAGAGAAGTGTAAAAATATAAATGAATTTTATTAATGTTACAAAAGTTTAAATGAATATACAAAAGTTTATTAATGTTATTTGCTCATACATGCTCATGGCATCCTCATTCTCAGCTTCAAACGGTGTCCTGCCACAGAGAATATAATATAATACCACTCCCGCACTCCATATATCCACCTCGTACGAGTACCCATTTCCATTTCCGATTAGCATTTCTGGTGCAGAATATCCCAATATTCCCACCTTTGCTCTGGGTAAAACTCCAACTGTGGCTGTAAAATATCGTTCAAGATCATTTATGACAATGACTAACTTTATATAAATCTAATTGAGATATACCTCCTTTATGGAAATTTCGTCGAGATAGGTTTTAATTTGATTATTTGAGTGGATTAACGAGCAGCTGAGTGCTTCAACTTTATGCAAGATGCATTGCATGACTTTACTCGGTTACGACTCATAATCAATGCCAACCGCTATTAAAAATGTATGCCAAGAATGAAATCGAAATTCGGATTAATGTTGTAGAATAATTTTCCAACTTACGCTGAAGTGCTCGATCGAAGTTTCCAAGTTTGGCAACCCATGACGAGCCGGAGTTCGCACCGTTTGATATGAAAATGCTGGATGGCTTTATGTCTCTATGAATAATTCTCTCTGAATGGCAGTACCGGAGAGCTTCCACGATGCATTTCATTATTCCAGCGGCTTCTTTCTCTGAAAGAATACCATTTCTTTAGACGAAGCGCGCATTACATGCTCTGCAAAAACGGCACAACAATTTTATCGCACGCAACATGGTTTCAACGTTGAAATTATTGACAATTTACAAAGTTAGCACCACGCAATTGCAGGACGGTGATTTCACTGCTTGATCTCTTCCTCAAGTAAATGTTATTTGCGGACAATAACCCTAACCGCGGGATGCAATATATATGTGCGCACCATTCAACCGACCTCATGCTCCATCAATGCCAATTTATGACCGCTATTTTGCTAAAACGGGTTAACTAGAACTAGCTATATTTTTTTTTGATGTAGATATGCAATATTTTGTGCATTTAGATGTAGTTTAATATGAGCATTTATACGGGAGGTTATAAAGGAAATGCTACAAGTCTCTCACATAGGGAAGAAGAGCATAGATGAAGAGATGTGATATGTTATCTTGATCTAAATGTTTTCCAGTTTGGAATTATTTACTTTTGGAATTATTTACTTTGTAATATAAAATACTGCTTCTACACTTAGAAATGTTGAATAATAAATGAATACCAACTTTACAATAGATTTATTGGGGCTTCCATAAACTTACATAAAATTTTGAATTTGGCCCTTTGGTCACTCTCTAGTTTGAACAAGGCATACCTTATGTTTCAAGTCATACTAGCAAACCACTTAGATTTGCAACCATGAATGTGATAGGCTTAATGCCTTGAGTCCAAACATTTGGCTATAAGTTCAATCTAACTTTGGAAGCAATTCTCTTGTATGCATTCCCAAAAATTCAAGTGTTTTTTGTTAGTGAATGCCACAGAAGCCTATCTTGTAACACCTAAGAGGTTATTCTATTTGGGTAGCAACCTATGAGATACGTCCATATGAGACCACAAGTGTCACAATTAGAATTATGTTTACTTTTATCCACTTTTCATTCATATTCCAAGAAGCTTGGATTTGCAAAAAATTGCAGTTATACCATAATTGTGTTGGGTCATTACTCCACAACATGCAATCAATATCTACATTTTCATTGACAGGGTTTATCCAACAAGTTGAAGTGAAAAAATTGTAATCACAAAATGATGGATGTATGCAACGTCGCGACTACAAAAAAGAACAAAATGTGCTCACTTCTATTATACATTTACAAAAGGACGTTTTTAGATTTAGAAAGATAACCATCATGTTGTTCATGAATTGGGTGAAGCCATCAAAGTTTTTATTTTGAATGGGTCATTTAAAAAGTGTTCTTGGTAGAAAGGATTTGAGTGCTTTTATAATGTTGAGAATAATATATTTCCCAAATTATTTAAAGGCTTCTGACAAATTTGAGGATTTTAACGCATGTGAGGAGATTTGAGCGATTTTAAACATGTGTAAATAAGTATATATTTAGTGATTTCAAAGACTCTCCAACTAATGTTAGATACTTTTTAGCCTTTTGGGGCCTCTAGTGATGCTTTTCTATTGTCAGGTCATGTTCAAAAGTTCAAAAGAGCATGTATAGTATGGAGTTAAGTTATGTTAGAATGTGGATTGTGGATGGGGTTTATGTAATGTTTTTGTTTGTTTGCAGTATATTAAATATCTTTAATTTTTTTCCTCAATAAATCCATCTCTTTTTTATCTAAACCAATGTTAAATGGTGTTATTTCTTGAAAGAATCAAGGCATAATAAAATATTTCCAACTTCCATTTACATTTTCATTAAGTCAAAAATTGTGATTTCTACTCTTTAGTGTTATAAATAATTTTGCAAATTCATTGAATTCTAAGGAACAACATAGGGGATTTTTCATTTGAAAAAATGGGAGCATAGTTTATAGTTTTAAATCCGACCTCAAGGAAGTTGTTTGAAATTAGCAATTCTCAATCCTTTATACTTGATCTTAATATTATTTCCCTTCCTTATGTATTAATCAATGTAACTTGGTTTATGATTTCAGAGTAGCCTTAGGGACTCGTGGAGGTGCCTATTGCTAATTTTACTTTCTTTGGCCCCATTGACCTACTTTTTTTCTTATTTGTTGGACATTAATATTATTTATCTTATCTGATGTCAAAGTCCATGAAATATGTGTCTATTTAAACTTGAAAGAGCGTATTTAGAAATTAAGAGACAACCTAAGTTGGAAAGGTTATATAATCTATAAATTTGGCATAATGTAACTGAGTTCTCTTTACCTTCTAGCTCCAAATGGAATTTTATTTATGAGCTTTTCCCATTTGAATACTAAATTATATCTAGTATGGGATGAACTTCTCAGTCATATCAGTGCTGACAACTTCATAGCCATTTCCCAGATGAAGGGAATAATACAATTGAGAAGCTTCAAAGAAGGTTTTTGCCTCATTATCTTTTCTTCTCCAATCCGTATTGGTTTAGTGTTCACATATATTTAATTTCATGTAAGATTTTTTTAGGGGAAAATGCTTCTATATGTTAGGTAGTTCACAAGGAAATATATCCCAGATGTATTTTCCACTAGGAATTTTTCATTTGGTGTTGATTTGACTGTCAAACATAGTTTGGACATTAAAATTGTCTTATCTTTATCTTATTTCATGACGTTTGTTTGAGTGATCTTGTCTTTGAAGATCTCTTACCAATTTACATAGACTCGGTCTAATAAATTATGTATAGCATGGTGAATAATATTGTTACATTGATATTAGATATCTTATCTAAGGGTTTTGATTTCATTAGACCTAATTTCGTTAGCAAGAATTTAAAGAAAACTTAGTTATTACCACTGAGCCTTCGTTAGGAATTCAATACTCACTTTGGATGTGTGGTCAATCAGATATGAAACAATTCTTGATTTCTACATTCTCGTGGTGAATGTTAATGATTGAAATTGTATCACTAATAGACAGTTGATATGTAAATGCACTAGTGTTGTTGTTTAATCTTATTGCTTCATATGATGAATCTTTTGCTGGGTATTTTTTGAAAATTCAAAGAGTCTATTAAAATATTAACTTTTCCTCTCTGTGATTACCAGCAATTATGTAGTCATTATATATAATTTCTATTGTAAGCCTAACAAAAAATATTTATACTCATAAAGAAATAACATAAAAATAAATAGATAACAAAATTGCTTGCAAAAATGTTACCAACCATTGAACATATATTTACTAAGACTCATGTGGTGGCTATTTCATAAGCATGAAATCTTGCAATGTAGGAGGAAACTATAACAGCCAAAGACATTAACTAATGAAGGGAAGAAAAAGGTAATATCTACATAGTCCACATCCAGGATCTCAAGTTTAATCACATTTGATGTAGGCATGCTCCATATAATATAAGCCTTTGTAATATGGGGAAGGCTCTTTGTAACCTTGAAAAGTGTCCACGCGGGCATGTGAGAGATATGTCACCAAAGCACAATTGAATAAATGTTGTGAACAACCAAAGCTACAAATTGAATTGTATATCATGCTTTCAATTAAGATTTTAAGCTTTTTGGTTCTGATGTGTGAATTCTCTTAATGAAGACAATGCCATGATTTTTGCACTCTCTTTTACTTAATAGTGAAATGAAACTATCTAACAAATGAAAACAGTGTGCAAACTACTAAAAATAGATTGTTGAAGATAAAATAACAGTCCACTCTTACTCCCTCATAATTAATCCATCGAACTTATAAAGAAGAAGTGTAACCCTATTGTCCTGTTGAAACACCCAAACTTATTCATTAGTGTACCTAGCCCTCTTGATGCTTTCAAACCTCAAATAATTTTTATTTTAGTCAGTTTGAAAAACATAGAGATTTCTCAAAGGAATATAGTAGGCACTTAATGTCTCCAATTTACAAAGTGGCATGACATAAATATTTTCCAAAAGTGATTTTATATTCTAGATATTCTCATTGCAAAACCCATTTATGAGCAAATAAATTGACTCTATAAATAACCACTTTAATGTACACGAGAAAGCTCCAAATCTAATCCCTATAATACTTGTCCTTTTGATGCACAAATTTACTTATTTTATGATTGCAAAAGATCAATTTGTCTCTCAGCATAAAAACCAGCATTACTGAAGATACAATAAATATTACCAGCATACACTTCAAATTACACAGAAGTGTACTAATAGTCTGATCATTTATGCACAAACCACAAGATTTGTTCCGTCCAATAGTGAAATTTGTGCCAATTACATTTGGATTTTGGAAACAAAAATCACAAATATTTTATAAATTTAAGCAAGATGACAAATTTACAAAATGGAAACATTTCCAAATGCTAAAAAACAAGTGAGAATGTTTCAAAATAACCTCTAGGAACAAAACTAAGGCCAGACATCTTGATTTTTTGGCACAGGGTTAGACTTGAAGAAAGGCTTGAGTTTATCTACAAGGAAGTCCTCTTGAAAAGCTTGATAGAGAAGTTAATCAATCATATCCTTTCTTCTAAAAGAGTAAAGAAAAGGAAATATGACAAGGTCTCATGTACTCTTCAAGAGTTTTTGCATAATAGTAAGAAAAAACTTTTTAATACATTGAGATAATGCTTTGTTGCCAAAACTACTCAAATTCATGGTTTTTCAAGGTGTTAATGCTTCTCACTTTAACCATGCAGTTTAGATTATATTAAGTAGATATAATAACTGTTTGGGATTTGGTATGACATTGTTATTTCTAGAAGTATTTTCTATATAAACTCAAACCATATGCAACTTCGATAAACAATAAGTATTTCAAAATTTGTATACACAAGATTTAGTTTGATAAAATTCCCTTGATAATCAAATATACATATCAGAAAAAGAGACTTAGCTTGATGTTCTATGTATTTATTTCAGCTTCAAAGAGATATTTGATTAGCTCTCAAGATAAAATACATGTGATTACCTATAAAATAATTAGATATTAAAATATTTATTTCTTAGAAGAGAAAATGGCCATAATACTCCATAAACTAATATAATACCTCAAGCAAAGGATGGATATGAGTAATCTAAAATTATTTAGTATAGCAAGAATTCAAATACAAAATTTTCTGAACATAATCTACCTTTAGTTCATCTCCACTTAAGCCAAAGTATTCCTTAATTGGTTTCAACAATTTAATCAAGTTAGAGAATTACAATATGGAAACATTTCCAGATGCTAAAAAGCAAGTGAAAAAGGTTACAAAATAGCCTCTAGGAATAGAACCAATATAGAAATGCAGGAGAGCATTTCACACCAAATGTAACCAAAAAGTACAAAATTTTGCAAGAATTGTGAGCACTTACAACCATTGGAGTATAAATATTCCACAAAGCATGTCAAACATCCATATAAGATATACATGTTATGCTATTTTACTTTGAACAAATAACCAATTTATGACCCATCCTGGAAATACCATTTTCTTGAAATCCATCAATTTTCTTGAGGTTTCCAGAGTCTCCAAATTGACATGTGAATCAATCAAATAGGGTTATAGGATGTAATTGCTTTGCAAAATCTAGCAAGGACAACTAGGAAATATGTGTTATGATCTACGTAATGGGAAATAAGATGCCAAAGTGATGGATAAAATAAAATTATGGGATACCCACTAAATTATAACAATGAAAAAAAATATCATAAAAAATATGAATATAACAACATTCCAGAGTACAAATGCTCAGTAATTTTCTTGGCTTGGTCAAAAAAAGCACTCTAGTAAAAAAATAATGCATAACCTTCTAATAAAATATAAAAGAGAAACATTTTTCACTTTTTACGTTAGCACAAGCATGCTCATTAGTTGTACCATCCATACTAGCTAAGAAAAGGGAGTGAACCCCGTGAAGATGTTTATTACAGTAAAAAATAACCTTCAAATTTATCAGCCTAAAGAGTATTTTGGTATCTAGGGTGTAGGAAAAAGGGGTATCATGCTACTAAATGTCCTTTGTTGAGGATGGGATTTGCTCATAACCCCCCTTTGGGGCCATTTCCAAGAAGACTAATAGGTGAATTTTTGCAAGTAACTTCACCTGCTCAGTTTCATAATGTTGCACCTTACCAGGAAAGGAGATCGACCAACGAGCAAGCTAAGAATTCCTTATAAGTGTTGTGGGGGGTGGTCAAGTATGTAACTAGAGTTCCTAATTACATTTTCTAGATCCGAGCACTTGGAACATGCATGTAGAATTCATTTATGAGAAACTATGATATGGTGTTTCTTTCTTACATGTTTGATTCTCTCTTGCCATCTAGCTAGGGCGGAGGTCATCCACTCACAAAAATATCGATACAGCAAGCACTACAACCATCACATTCATTCACTGGCCCCTAGCAAAGCATAGCCACAAATAACTAATCATCCATAAACTATACCTTAATCAAGGCATAAGCCTAAAATAAAAACCATGGAAATCACCCTAGTTCCTTTTGGCCATCTAGGGTATTAAATCATGAATTTTAGCACTAAGCACGAATGAAAGTACCTAAGCACTTACAATATAATACTTACTCAATTTTATATTTCCTTCGTTCCCATGCCCTATACTTTGGGTGTCTTCGTTTTTTAATATCCTCATGTGAACACATAAAGATCAAAACAAATGGTAGGAATATTTCCATGAATGTTTTGTTTTTAGAACCTATTGAAAAGCTCTTTATCTATGTATGTCCACACACCACAGGGGCTTGAGATAGTCTCTTCCACCATAGATGAAACAATTTACCATCGCAAGAGAGGAAAAGGACACATAAATGTAGGATCAACCTCTACCTAGAACCCATTTCATTTCTAGGACCAACCACATCTAGAATAGCCAATGACACTTTCTTTACTAAAATAAATCACTATAGAAAATATTTCCTCAACAAAATGACAGTTAGTGTAATGCCCTATTTCCATCCATTCAATTAGGATGATCTATTATACTTACTAAAGTGACCAACTCTAAGTAGGAAGACTTTATTTCAAGAAGTGTTCTGGGCATGTAGTTGGAAATGGTGAGCTCAAAATGACTCTCTTGAAGGTTGACACTATCATGAAGTATCCAAAGCCAAGCACCCAATATTCAGATTAATTGTCCAATAACCATCCTCCTCGACATTCCAATCAAATTTGATTTTTATTCTACAACAAAGTGAACCTTGTGACTCACAGTAAAAAAAATATGGGCTAATAGCTGAGCTAATGTAGAATCATCTTCTAGGTTTAGTTTCAGATCCTAGGTTTATGGCCTTGCATTGATTAGTAAGATCCAATGTTGGAGCACTGAACAATTACACTATTGAACGCTACTACGACCTAAACTAAAGGATGACAGTAGTCCTAATTTGGTCATGGGTTTCACCATAGGCTAATCGGATGCCATCGAGCTATTCTGCATACCTCTATTATGACCTAGAACATTAAACCTTTCTCATTTAGAAGAACTAGCCAAGAGTTGATACCTTTATCTAAATAAGAGACACGGAGGAACTGATCCTTACAAATTAATTAATATTTTTACAAATGCATCTTTCATGATTCATAACAAATTAACTAATATTTTTACAAATACATCTTTCCTGATTCATAGCAAGCGTTATATATGTCAGATTAATTAACATGGCATCTTTCCTCTTTCATAGAAAGCGTTATATATTTCAAATTAATTAACATGGCAAGGTAGGAAACCTCATAAAATTTCCGTGTAATTCTCAGATATATACAATTTCCAATTACTTCATTTAAATTGGCATCTTCCCTGAGAATTAATTAACAGCAGGTAGAGCACAATGCACGTAGAACACAACCCACTCAGCAATATATTGCAATCCAATCTAAGAAATACAAAACAACAAACCACTTTTGCTGAAAACTTATATTGGCGATACCTTTATTTACTTATATTGCCGATACCTTTATTTGCATGATATCTTTAGAACTGTGTCCCCATGTGTGACTGTGCATTAATCCTTGCAACAGCAGATGTTAATCCTTATTGGGCAGGTATACCGTACGCAACGCAACGACTTGTTTAATACCCATAGAATGCCATAACTTTGGAAATGGACTTGAAATAAGACCATAGATTTATCAACTCACCAAATGAAAACCCCAAAATAGTTCAAGATTAAGATTATTCCATGACTATGATCATCTTTATATAAATTTATTAAGATATACCACGTTTATATAAATTTAGCGGGATGGTTTTTAATTTGATTGGTTGAGTGAATTAATCGAATGGTGTCCTGCCACATAGAAGGGCGTACAATACGGACCTCCATATATCGACCTCGTACGAGTACCCCTTT
>APFE031405474.1:31852-65443 GCA_000404065.3 Pinus taeda | reverse complement strand
CCGCTCACAAACAGATCACAGATCAATACACCAGTATTTTGACGTGGTTAAAATCCTCAGAGAGGGAAATAGTCCACGGCCTGCGCCAACGTGGCTACTACAGGCAATTTATTAATAAAGAATGAAAATTTACATAAGCTTCTCTCATGCACGGTTAACCTACAAATGACCCTCCATGCGCTTTAAATAGAATTCATGACCAATCGGGTGTCAAGCCACGGATCAAGTGTCGGTAATACCGAGGAGAGAATGAACCGTCGGATCACTACATATCGTGACCGTCGGATTGTAAGTTACAAAATGTACAACGGTAAAGAAACACACTTTACCTAACTCTATGCCTAACTCTATACTAGACCAAGTTGAACTTAACTATTTCCTATGTGTCGGAATATCCTAACAGACTTTCATAGGCAAAGATGATTTGTATCAACAATAATCTCTTTAAGGCAAGCTTTGAAGGGGTGGTCGTTCTAGCCAATGTATGACTTCCCACATGAACAGAGAATCTAGTAGACCCCTGAACTTAGCATGGGTTCAAACTTATCTTTGGATGACCGAAACATTTGCTTCAAAAAGTTTTGTGGGGTTTAAAAAGGTATTAATGTTTTTTTAGAAATATTTTTGCAATGAGATCAGTTGTCCCTTTTATATAAGGGAGAGAGACTTGGCCTTGAGGAGGAGAGGAAATAAGGCAGATTGATCTATGATTAGAGGTAGCTTTGAATTATTTATCTATTTGAGAGGAGCTGGTATAGCTGTTGGCTCTGAAAGCTTGGAATAGGTAGGCTTTTTTAGAGGGAAGAAATTGGGGAGTGGATATTTTAAGGCACCGGGAGATATTATCTTTAAGACACCATATTTTTGGGATGGTGCTAGTGAGAGTGGGTATCAATATAACAATTAGCATGCATATTCTTCTTGAATACTTGATGGGTTAGAGAAACTTGAATAATTTGCGTAAATAGGACATCTAAGAAAGGAAAATATTTATTAGATTTTTCCTATCGAATTCAACTCGCCTTAAGTAGAATATTGTTGATACCAATCATCTCCCCTTGTTGAGTCCAACACACTATTTTAATTCTAAACATATGGTCTACTTCGATCAACCCAGAATCCTTGCCTCTATTCCATTTCACAAATTTGGGATCATTAGGGAAGCCCTTAAAATAGAGAAGCACCCCAACAACTTTAATAAAGAAGATGGTTATAAACTAAGCCATTATTGGAAACAATTTATCCACCATCTTTCTCAGTAGTTTGACCCCCACAAACCCCCCCCCACCTTCTTTTTTTCTTTGCTCCATCCTTTATCCCATGCCCAATTTTTAATCCTCCCCTCCCTCTTATATTCCATCCTTATTTTTATTTTTATTTTCAAAACTTGAACTATACGCCACCCATATATTTATTCTCAAATTAGACTTATTTTCTAATCATTATTTCTATTTAGTATATAATTTCCTTTCCCCCTTTAACCTTCTTTTGATAAATTTCCCCCTTTTTCTTTCGTTTTCCTTCATATTTATTTCCTTATTCGTCTCATTCTATTTTTTTTCACTCGGGTTCCATTATTTTTCCTTTTACCCACCCCCTATTCTGTCCTTATTTTATTTATTTTAATTTTAATCTGCTATATTTTAATTCTTATTCCTTTTATTATTTATTTATTTAGTTCATTTCATTGACTCAACAATAACTTTTATTATTTACCTTTTTATTTTGATTAGTTATTTTAATTCCTTTGACCCTTTCTATTAACGACTCTTTTCATTATTTTAATATTATTCCTTAACAGCTAGTGAGTCAGATTAATTTATTAAAGGCTTCAAAGCACTCATTTGCGATCACACAAATTCTCTAGTCCCTAATTATGGATGGAGGGTCCACCTAAAACGTTGGACAAGATAAAAAATCATCCACACAATTTGATCTAGAAGATTCTCTCAATATGAACAATTGTGAAAATCTACACTCTCCCATTCCTTAGAATTTGTCATGATTTCCCTTAAACACATAAAGATAGCTTCGTCCACGACCAATTCATAGACATATCCTAAAATGAAATCTAGCAAAGAAACCATAGCCTAAAACTCTGGTTTTAATAACTTACTAAGCACTAATAATTCAACCATCGAAACATTTGACTAGAGTTTTCAACTAAACTAGGTCTAATGCTCAATTTCTCTCATTGTACCCGAATTATAAATTACGCATGTAGTTCTTTATCACTAACATTCCTTCACTCATGGGTAATCTTATCATTTTTTCTATAACGTCCTTTAACACCTCTGATAATATACGTTCATATGTAGGATGAAAAATATTTCGGGTTGATGAGTCATAATTGTTGGCTAAAAGAAGAATTATGTCAGGGTAAAAATGGACAGACAACAATGTAGCTCTGAGAAAGGTAGTATTTAATAGATAACTTTCTAAACTATTTGATTAAACATTCAACTCTAATTGGGATCTAAGAGCATGTATGTCGACATTTTGTACTTAGGTGTCACGAATTTGGATTAAAGTATTGATAGAAACCTCACTCTAAACATGTAAAGTTCACTAATTTCTATTAACTACTTAGATATCTTAACTACTTAGGAGTTGATAATTAACTACTTAGTGAATTTCTATGTAACAGTCTGATAATTAATTCTAATGTACACTATGATTTAATCTTGACATTACACCTCATTTAATTTATGTTACTTGGTTTGGTGTGAAATTAATGTGAATGACAACCATTTGAATATCAATTTTTCAATGGAAACAGAGTAGCTTTAGTGACTTGACTTTAATTTGGTTTCATGCATGACGTGAATTATGAATTACAACCATCGAAACCCGTGAATAGTCATCGTGAGATCCCATCTAGACGAAGTGTTATATTTAACATGTGCACATGTTCAAGGCTAATATAAATTATAGCCATCAGATTAAATAATATTGACCATTATACCCTATCAAGTTGATTTCAATTGTTACTTTTTCAGGTTTATTGTTTATGCGACAAAGCATGGATTAGTAGTTAATGAATGAAATAATTCAAACTTGCCCTGGTTTATATTAATTAGAATTATGAAAAAAATCATATAAGAAAACTTTATATATATTTATTTTGATCTAATGAAATTTTTAGTAGAAATAAAAAGAGAAATATCATGTCTGGATCTGGTTACAACACTATATAATTTTTTATTGAATCATGTACAAGATTAGAAAAGATGTTAAGGATAGCTCTTTGGAAAGTGGTAGGGACATTAAATAGGTTAAAAATGAGGACCTTATAAGAATAATTCCCCAGTGACAAGTGAAGGTGGTCTTATTCTACTCGTCATCACCGATTTGGACTTGTATGTACCCACTAAATCCATCCATGAAGAAAAATAACTTTTTCTTGGCAAGTAAATAAAGGACTTAGCCAATGAAGTGAAAGGAAAAATGATATTTCCTTATTGCTTTATTAATTTCCCTGTAATCAACATATATTCTCCCTTTTCCATTCTCGTTGGGGATAATAACCAAAGGAGATACCCATATACTATCTGAGATTGGATAGATGAACTCTACATCATTTACTTTCTACATTTTTTGTTTCACAATATCCTTTAAATTGGGATTCAATCACCTTTGAGGTTGGCAAATGGATTTGTGATCTTCTTTTATGTATATGTGATGGATTGGTCCAGGTGGATGTTGGTGGCCACCCACCTATCCCATTTGGACCCCCACAATTGTCTCTTTCAGCTTTTTCAGTTTCCTAAATTGTAGCACAGTTTACTATTTTTAGCATTTTTTTGGGTCCTAAACTTCCGGAGCCGTTTTGAGGCCCTAAACGACGTTTTTTTGGACCCATGTTGCCTTTCTCAAAGTGGTAGTTCTCGGATAGATCTTTCTAACGAGCTATCATACGCATCAAACGGAGATCGTATGCCAAAGTTACGACCCCGGGAAATTGATGTACCAATTTACCCAAAACGGGGCCCACAATTTGGCGTTTCATCTTCTAGGGTTAGGTTTTGGAATGTGAAGGGTTTTCCATTGTTTCTCAATAATAAATAGGCCTTCGAGCCTCATTGTAACACAAATTCGGAACAGTTCAGAGACATGTAGCCGCACATCTCTTCTCAGAGATAAGCTACCATCGTCCTAGCTGGTTTATTTCCGATTCTGGTTGTAAGCATATTTCAGTATTTTCCATTAATAAAATGAAGTGTTATTTCTGCTGCATCTCTTTATTTATGGTTATCGCATCTCTGCATTTATGGTTATCTCTGTAATCTATTACGTTCCTATTTAAATCCGGATCACAATCCATTCCAATAGTTCAGAGAATGATATTGAAGATTTATATGTTACCAGGCATCTTCGAGCTACAACTTAGGAGAGTTTCCTGGAATGCTAACATAATTGGCATCCTTGTCGGGGAGAGGAGACCGAAGCTCAACTTCCCTTGGGGACAACACAGATCCAAATTTGATGATAGATAACGTCTGGACACTATTTTGGTTGTAGTCATCTATTTGGCAACTCTACTGAAGGACAAACCTCTTGGAAACTCCACTCCATAGTTCTAGCTCAGTTTGTGAGGCATACTCGAAGAAATCCCCAGAAGCCACAAGCTGACCCAGTACCTGACCCTGAAAAAATCATCAAAGAAAGAAAGGCATTGCAGAAAGAAGCATCAATTTCAGGTAGCTCTAAACAATATTCTATATCTCTTCAAGAAAATCTTGTAATAGAACAAATACATGTTGAGGGTGTAGCATCTAATACTAGCAGTGAAGAAAAAATCTCAAAGATTCATAGAGCTCCTTATTCTTTAGGTTCTTCTTTCGTTGTAAGCCCAAAGGAAGCCTCTCCTCCTATCCATCATACTCCTTTAATCCTATCAGGCACTCCTCAACCCTCTGCCATTTAGACTTCTAGTACCCTTATAGCCACCACAGCTATGGCAGCACCACAAGAACCTACCAAAATACAAAGAATCATAGCTACTAGGTATGGACCTCTAGTACTGCCAACTCCTTTAAATGCCATGCCTACTGGAGAATATCATAAGTATATGCCTAAGTTCACTATGATTGAAGGTGTTACAACTAAGGAACATCTTGAATCATTCTATAGCTATGCTGATAACCTGGACATTAGTGAAGCTGATATATGGATGAGAGTCGTTGTCCAAAGTCTAGGTGGAGAGGCTAAAAAATGGTTCATAGAACTGACCACAAGGTCTATAACAGATATTGAGGCTTTAGATGATTCATTCCTAAAGCATTGGGGGGATAAGAAGGATTTACTCTACCACCACACCGAGTTTGAGAACTTAAAGATGGAAAATGGTGAGTTGTCTTATTTTAATAAGAGGTTTAACCGCATGTACAACAAGATACCAACTAAAGTAAAATCCACCACTACCTCTATTAAACTCACCTATGCCAATGCCTTTCATTCTGACTTTTTTTTACTGTTGAGGGAGAGATGATGTGATACCTTGGCTGATATGTAAGATGCAGCCTTGGAAGTAGAATCAAACATCATGGTTGCAAAGAAACTCAAGGGAAATGTTGATAGAAGGAGACAGAGGTGCGAATCTTCATCATCTTCAGATCCCAAGATAGATAAAATGACCAAGATGATAGAGTCATTAGCCTCTAAAATATCCAAATTAAAGGTTGAGCAGCACCCTAGGAAAGGAATAGTTCATAATACCTTTTCTCCTAGATATCCAAATCCATATAGAAGAGCCAATGAGCAGTTACAGATTCTACAAAGAAGCAAAGATGCCAATGAAGACCAAAGGGTGAAGACCCCTTTCCAGAATGTAGTCATGGAAGAAGAGTAGTTTGAAGAAGATGATGAGATCCATTGCATGGAAGACAAAGGCAGTGCCTCCTTTTTTACCTTAGTTGCCTATGAAAAGTCATTATTCAATGACCAGATCAGCCAAGAGTGGGATGGTGGAGCTGTTCTGCAAACTAATAATCAACACAGATATGATCTGAGGTCGAAGATGAATAATGCCAAGGAAAATCCTATTCAGAAAGCTATTGTCCTTGCAATACAACAAGCTAATAAGCAGAAATGACCAGCAGTTGATCCCATCATCCTCAAAGCTCCAACTCACGAGGTAAGAGGCCTTGACAAGTCTCCTCATTTTAGTTTTGAATCAGAAATTCAGAAGCTAAGCATACCTATACCTCTGATTGAACTAGCGAATAATGAGTCCTTCAAGAGATCTATCCTCGAGGCCCTTGAGCCTAAAGCCATCCAAGCCTCCATTGACTATGTAAATCTACAAGACGACAAACTAGTTGTTGTTCTCAGCCCAATGATTGAAAAATGTGATGACAGCTCCCCATCATTCTATGTCTCTTTGACTATTCATGACAAAATCCTTCACAACTACTTTCTAGACATAGGAGCCAACCAAAATCTAATGCCCAAGGCTATCATGGATGAGTTGGGTCTTGACATTACCAAGTATTATCATGACCTGTTTTCTTTTGACTCTAGAAAAGTGAAATGTTTGGGATAAATCAAAGACCTAGTCATGACCTTGTCTCAGTTGCCCATGAAGAGCACGATGATGGATATTGTGGTAGCAGATGTACCCCCCAAGTTTGGCATGTTGCTTTCCAGAGGTTGGATCAAGAGATTAGGTGGAACATTGCAAAATGATCTGTCATATGCTACTGTCCCAGTTTTTGGAGGTGAGAGTATGATATTATACAAAGAAGCTCAGTTGTCTTATATCATCAATGATGAAAGGAATCCCACTAATCATCCCATCTATGTTGTCGACACTGATTTTGGAGCCTGTATTCTTTAGATTGAAGAATCCCAGTTGGCCTCCATGCAGCTTAGGAAACTACTTTTCTAGATCATAGAGGAAGAAGGCCCACAAATTTGGGACATGTTCTTTGATGGAGCTTACACTAAGGAAGCTGCAGGGGTAGGTGTATTACTTATGTCCCCCACACAAGAATTCATTCATTTATCTTTCAAGTTAACTTTTCAGGTCACAAATAACATAGCAGAGTATGAAGCCTTGCTATTGGGCTTAAACACTGCTAAAGAAATGGGCATCAAAGGTCTGAAGGTGTTTGGAGATGCATACCTTATCATTCAGCAGGTGAACAAAACTTTCCAAGAAAAGCATCCAAGGCTGAAATCATACAGAGATGAGGTATGGAAGCTCAAGGGTTCTTTTAATAGTTTCAGCATTTCTTACATCCCTAGAATGAAGAACCAACTTGTTGATTCCCTTGTTGTGTCTTCTAGCACGTTTATTCTTCCTTTGCCTCGTAAATTGACTTATGAAGTTCAGGTGAAATATATACCATCTCTTCCTGACAATGTCAAATACTGGAAAGTTTTTGATGATGATGATGAAATTAATAGGTTTTTACAAGTCATTGATGAATTTTCTGAAATGCACATTGACCAAGAAAATGAAACCATTGAAGAATGCAGCTAGTCCAAGCTAAAGGACGAGATTGGTCAAGATAGCATTGTTCAGCTACCTAGTAACCATATACCCAAAGGATTGGTGCCCCTAGAGAAGTTGTTTGATCATAATGATGTACCTCATAAGCCTACCAAAAAAGAAAATGAGTATGCAATTCATAAACATAATGTAGGGAGTCCAGCCCATCCAAAGTACATAAATCTATCCACTCACTTGTCTTCTGCCCAAAGTTCTGAGTATTGCACCTTGATGAAACAATTTGTTGATATTTTTGCTTGGGAGTATAGTGATCTTAGGACCTATGACACCAACATCATTCAGCATAAGACTCCATTGGAGAAGAACGCCATCCCTTTTAAGTAGAAATTAAGACCTATCAGCCCTCTCTTATTTCCTTTGATTGAAAAGAAAATCAAGAAGTTGTTGGATGCCAAGATCATAGTCCCTAAGGTATTCAAAGTGGATAGCTAACCTTGTGGTAGTAAGAAAGAAGAATGGAGAAATCAGGCTTTGTGTTGACTTCAAGAATATGAACAAATGCTCTAAAAAAGACAACTACCCCCTGCCTAAGATGGAACACTTGCTGCAAAAAGTTTCAAGGGCTAGAGTCACGTCTTTCTTAGATGGATTTTCATGTTACAATCAGGTTGATGTACATCCAGAAGATCAGGAAAAGACCACCTTCACTACTCCTTGGGGCACTTTCATGTACTCCAAAATGCCTTTTGGACTAATGAATGCTAGGGCTGCTTTTGAGAGGGCCATGGACATAGCCTTTGTGGGAGAGAAGGACAAGTTTTTCCTTATTTACCTTGATGACATAACAGTCTTTTCCACCAATCATAAGGACCATTTGCAGCATTTGAAGAAGGTGTTTCTAAAGTGCAGACAGTTTGGAATTTTTGTTAACCCAAAGAAGACAAAGTTTTCTTTAGAACAAGGCAAACTTCTGGGACATATTATTTCTATTGAAGGTGTGAATATCGATCCAAAAAGAGTTCAAGCAATTCAAACATTGTCCATCCCAAGGTCAAAAAGGGACATTAAATCTTTCCTGGATAAGATTAAATTTGTCAGGAGGTTTATTCCAAACTTTGCAGAGCTAGTGAAGCACATCACTTCCATGCTGAAGAAAGGATTATAAATAAAATGGATAGATGGTGCAAGAATCTCTTTTGAAGCCATCAAACAAGATATCATCGAAGCTCCCACTCTAATCAGTCCAGATTATACTAGGGAATTTTATATCTTCTCTTTTGCCTCTTATGATACACTTGTAGCAATTCTATTGCAGAAAAATGATGAAGTTGTAAAGCACCCTGTGTCCCTTTTCAGCAAAACTCTGAGGGATGTTGAACTAAGGTATGACCTTATTGAAAAACAAGCTTGTGCTCTCATAAAATCTTTAAAGGCATTCAGAATTTATATTCTGCATTCCAAAGTGGTTGCGTATGTACCTTCAGCCTCAGTAAAAGATGTCATAACTCAGCCAGATATTGATGGAAAGAGAGCTAAATGGATTGTAAAATTCATAGAGTTCAACATAGAGGTGAAGCCCACCAAGCTTGTCAAAGGCCAGGGCTTGGCTAAGCTTATGGATGAGGAAAATTATAGTTTTTTAGACATCAATTTCATGGGTTCAAATTCAGGTGGCGAGCAGATAGAGGAAGTAACAGAAGAGCAAGAGCAGAATCAGTCTTTGGCTGAAAATCTAGCCACCTATGAAGGGTATTCTAGTGTAGTTCATTTTTTGTAGAAGCTAGAAGTCCCTCCAGGGCATATCTCAAGTAAAGCTCAGGCCATTAAGCTCAGATCAACCAAATTCTGCATTAATGAAAACCTGCTTTATTGGAGAGACCCATCAGGGATCCTCTTGAGATGTCTAGACAAAGGACAATCTGTGGAAGTCATGCACCATTTCCATTCTAGCATCTGTGCAGGGCATCATTATTAGAAAACCACATCCCACAAGATCCTGAGAGTTAGGTATTATTGGCCTACTCTATTCTCTGATGTGTTTTCTTTTGTGAAGTCTTGTGACAAATGTTAGAGGTTTGCAGGAAGACAACAACTAAAATATTTGCCCTTAAAGCCAGTACACGCCAATGGTCCCTTCCAGTAGTGGGGCTTGGACTTCATAGGTGAGATCACTCCACATTCCAGTGGCCAGCACAAATGGATCTTGGTAGCCACTAATTATTTCACCAAATGGATTGAGGCTATACCCACTAAAAATGCTAATCTTCAACTTATCATAAAGTTCTTGAATGAGAATATTTTCACTAGATTTGGTTACCCAGCCAAACTAGTCACTAATAATGCAGCAACTTTCAGGGCAGAAGAATTGGTGGACATGTGTGAATCCATGGGCATTCAATTGGTGCATACTACCTCGTATTATCCTCAAGGCAATGGCCTAGCAGAATCATATAACAAGAGTCTTGTAAGGATAACCAAAAAATTGTTGGAGGACAACAAAAAGAGCTGAGATTCCAAGTTGAAGTTTGCACTGTAGGCTGACAGAGTTACCAACAAGAAGTCCATAGGAAATTATCCATTTAAGCTGGTTTATGGCACTGATGTTGTTTTTCCTATCCAGCTAATTCTCCCTATGGCCAAATTCTTGCAAGAAGAATAGGATGAAGAGAATGACATGGCGAGGAGAATGAGGAACTCGGTTGAATTAACACAGATCAGAGAACAACTGGTTAAGAAGTCAAGAATTCATCAGAAGAAGATCAAAGAAACCTTTGATAGAAAGGAAAAATGGACAGTTTTCAGGTTGGTGACTGGGTTCTCTAATGGGATGCATTGAAGGAAAAGAAGGGAAACCATGGTAAATTTGATGCCTTATGGATGGGATCGTTTGTCATTGCTCAATTTTAGATGAACAATACTTTCATTTTGCACAATTTGGAGGAGGAAGGTGTTTTTGATGGCCCAGTCAATGGGCGGTTTTTGAAACTTTACATCATATGAGGCTTTAAGGCCTTAATATTGTAATAGGCTTTTTCAGTTTTTGTTTTCTATGCAAATAAACTCCATGCCCAATAGAACACTAGGAGATAAGTTTGTTTTGGTTGTTACTGGAAAGGTAGTAGTCTGTAGTTCTTGAAACCTCACAGGGCGGCTCTCATCCCTAGAAGGAGCCAGTGTTAGCCTTGAGGTGCAGTGCTGCTATTTTTAAGACTAAAGGAGGAAAATGGTATTTATTGCTTCATCCGACCAACTTTATACGCTCACCCACTTCAACCACCATTAGATCATTTCCTCCAGATCTAATGGCTATCGTGCATATCGTTTGAGCAACAAGAGAGAGGGATACCCGCCCAATAAAGCGGTTTCCTCTCTCTACTCTGTTGCTACATGGCATTCGATGAATGGAATCAGGCGGGCTCCAACCTTTACCACTTACTGCCCAATATAAACCATTTCCGCTTAAGTAAAACGCTCCGAGGCGTTATCCTTCGAGCACCTCCTCCACCTAATAGCCATTTGATCTACCCATCTAAGATCTGATGGCTCGGACTTATTTCACTCCCACCACGACTTCAAGCCTCCGACAATTGATCTCCTTCACCCATTCTTCCCAATCCAACAACCCCCGTACCCCACTTCCCACTAGTCACCCGGGGAGGAAATTTGTTGGCTCTGTCAATGTTTTTGATAATCAGACAGTTGAACTGAAATAACAGAATACATGGCTAAAAGGGGAAAAAATAACAACAGAATGTAGCTGAACCAACAAAAATGATCATGGAACATTGTTGGCACAAGCGAACCACCTGACAGCGCGATGAAATTACCAAAATTTGATTACCGTGTTTGTTAGAAACAAAGCTCTCTGAGCTCATGTTTGTCTAGTTATGGCATCAAGTAGTTAGAAGATAGAGGGGATAGATTAAGACATCTTGAGCCCCAGAGAGTTCAAGAGTATTGTAAAAAATCCTATAAATGGCTGAAATTTTGAAGTAATAGAGGTTAAACTTTTGGAGACTGTGGATACTCTTTTCCTCCTAGCATATCATCTTCATTCTAGTAATACAAGCTTCTTTTGTTGTTACATGTTCAATTGCCATTTTCTCCTTTGTTCTAAGCTTGCACTTGAATAGGTTATTCATGTTTTCTTTTGTGTCTCATGCCATATAACTATCATCTTATCTTTGCATTGATAAGTTAGATTTGCAAGCTTCATTTACTTTCTATAGCTAGCCATTCATATATGTTTATGTATGTATCCACTAGTATAGTCAGGATTGTCCATCTATTCATTGAATCTATAAACCATTGAGCATTAGTGGTCAAAAGCCTTGTCAAGCTAAGGGTTTTCATGCATGTCTTGAGTGGAAACAAAGTTGAAACAGTCATCTGACTTGATCCAAACCCCAATCCATTTCAATAGTTCAAAGAACGATATTGAAGATTTATATGTTACCAGGAATCTCTGAGCTACAACCTAAGGGAGTTTCCTGGAGTGTTAACAGGCCCAACTTCCTAAGATTGAGTTTTGCCTTGAGAAATTACTCAAATCATATTACAAATAATAGATGTAGAACTCAATGGATAGCTTCCTTCACTAAAATATATGAGAGAAATAATTAGAACATAATGAAGCTCTTAGATTTTCCTCATATTCAACATTTTTTCATCTCCCATCTCTCATCTCTTATGCCTTATCCTACATCGTATCTAATAATTGTCCATCTCTTATCTCCTAATTATCCATCATTATCCCCCCCGCTCTTTCATCTTTGTTTTCATTTAAATACACATAGAACAAAGGGAAGTTACAATAAAGTTGATTAGAAAATAATTCACATTACAAATTTGGATTGATTACATAATTTCAATAAAAAAGATTAGACCTAAAAGATATTCCCATCATGATTTAGCAAGAACAAGTTGAATATGGTATTGCAATTGGAAGAATTTGGAAAATGGCAGCAACAACAAATTTGAGAAAATCACCTTCCGAGAACCTTGAGTTTCTCTCAATCCAAGCCAAATTTTGGAAAAATTCTCACTGAAAAAGAGATTTGGTCCGTTCTGCACAAAACCCATGTCTCGTATTTTCTATATTCATCTTCATTTGCCTGAAACTGTCTAAATAAAAACGGTCACTTCTTACCCCAGCGGATTTTTGAGTTGGAATATTTGATTATGAGCTAGAAATCGAATTTGGAATCTGGAAAAGATCTTGGAGGCTAAAATTGTGAGTGATGTTATAACAAATTTATTAATAAACCATCACTGGAAAAATAATGCATAATAATCTTCAATATATTAATAATAAAGGAGAGAAAATAGTATCTATCCATAAGAGCATAAATAATTATAAAATGGAATTATATGATAAATTATAACAAATGACATAATAAAGAATGGTAGTAATGGGTGAAATAGACGTTAAAAAGAGATAATAATAATGACAAATTGGTGGCTCAACATACCCCCAAACTGAATATGTTGCATGTCCTCATGCAACCCAAAGTCTCTGTATTAACCAAGCTATAATACAAAAATATTCATCCCAACTCATGAAATTGATGGAACAAATGACTTCTTCCTCAAATAATGAATATTAAATTTTAGCAATGTTGATGAAAGCGTAACAATTTTCACATTGAATTTAAACTATATGTATATGAAGTTGCAACAAAATATGATATAAGTAATGGCAAACTTCATTAACCATTTTCTCAAAAACTACAAACCAGATTTTGCTGAAATTTTGCAAGTAGATTTCTACTATATTAATGCTTCTCTAATCCAAAAATAAGATCATTTTGATTCACAAATCATGAGATATAAGAAAAATGGATGTAGGTGACAGCCCATGATTTCTGAAATTTTACAAACTAATTTAACTTGAAATTTTCTAGGTTTGTGTAATTGAATGATACCTCTTTGTTGTCCAAAAATCACAAGAATTCAGTTCATAGTTTTAAAGATATACGCAAATCAATCTATGCACTGTATAAAATGAAGTTGTTATGTCTTAAATGAGAAAGAAAGTAAAAAACATCCATCATGTGTAGGAATTTCTCCCCCAAACTGGAGAATTAGCATGCCCTCATGCAATACTAGAAAACAAATTAAGGTGGTTGCTACAATCGTTGTTGAAATCTATGCTTGGTGTAAAACAACATGGAATAAGGGAGGTTTTGAAAATGAATAAGGAAATTGATGGATGATGGCATGGTTATAATAAATAAATGAATGAAAGTAATACTCCCCCAAACTGAATGCTTCTATGTCTCTAAAAAATGGGAAGTGGTAAAGATCTGGAATTAATGATGATAAATAATGCTCAATAGATTTTCATGAAATTCTCTTAAATTTTTAATAGATCAGAAGCTTATGATATTTTACCTCAAGTTTTACCTTTGAAAAAATGTGGAATGACATGCATGGACTGGCATTTGTTGAAGATAATGAAAGATGAGATGATGTTGAAAGTGATGCAAAAGGTGGAAGCCATGCAAACACATCATATCTAAACAATTGTTCGCATTCGCGAGTTGCTTGAGCCTCTTATGTTAGTTGCAATAGTGTGGGCTTGTTGTGAATAGAGTTTCCCTCCATGCTTGTTGTTCTCTTGTAAACAATTCACTACTCTGCAAGCAATTTTCTTGAATCCACAGTTTTAGTTTTGAACAACAACAGATAAGCCGCATGGAAAGATTTCAATCAAAAAAAAAATTCGTGTAAATACAATAATAATATTTTGTCAAATCATTGAGTTATGACGAAGTTCAGTAATTATTACGAATGTTATCCCATAATGCATATCTTCCCCCCTCCAATTAGAAAAGGGTGTCCATGACCATAAAGCATAGGAAAAAGGGAAAGGATGTTGGGGATTCATAAATGTGGCAGGACAATAGGTAGAGTGGCATAAATATGACAAAAAAATGGTCAAAGCAGTACAAATCACGAAGATGGGAAATGATCACAAAAGGAACAAAATAGAGATTGATCATTATGAGAAGAGATGTTTCCTTAGGTGGAAAAATATGACAAAAGCATGATAGATGATAGATGATAACAACTGTTGGTATCGATTGATCGGATAGTATTGATATAATTCATATAAAAGTATAGTTGACCATGCATATTGGTTAATATAGTTATAAACATTGTTCAAATGGTAACACCTTTAGAAATGAATCGATAGGAAATAATGGGATAAAGAATAATTGGCAATGTAACATAGAACTTCAATACAATAAGGAGAGCCATTGCTGCGAGTAGGCATTCATAGCCTCGACGGGGTTGTTTTTTAACCCAAAAATGAGCAAGAATCATCTATTTAGTATTTAGATGGTTTTTTATTGCTATAAAGAGATCACTATGCTGGCATGGTAGCCATATAATCATAGTGTCATTCACCGGGATATAACAAATTGATCAGGGAGGATCCTAATGAGACTTCCTATCCTTCTTACAGTTTTGACTATCTAGAAGGCCATTACCCTAGTGTGATGGTCATAATGGAATGTCACTTGTTATATCCTTATGATCATGGTAGGTTGGCTCGTAATGAGACCCCCTATCCTCTTTAAGAATATTTGTATTTTATTTCCATATTTTTATTGTAAAGGGAGGGAGGCTCATTTACTCCTTAAGAGTTATGGATGGCGTGAGAAGTAAAGAATGCCAATGAAAATGATGCTTTTATCCATGTATCATCATACCAAAGGGAATTATCAATTAAAAGTGTGAAATATAAGCCAACATGGTATTAATATAGTGAATCATTTTATGATATGTCCAAAGAGAAGATATTCAGCCAGTCATTATATAGATAAACCAAGTCAGTTTCAAAATAAATATAACCATCAAAGGTTTTACAAGTCATAATGGTATTAATATTACTATTTTTCCTTTATCTTGGGTACAAATTCCCAATCCAAAAAGATGGTTTTGATAAGAAAGCATGGGAGAGAAAAATGGTTGTTTGATTAAAAATAAACAGTAATGGAACAACAATTATTGATCATAAGAGAAAAAGAAATGATAGTTGTTGGTTCTATCGAATAACAGCTGTTCAACTGACTAAACACCAGTTGTTCAATTGATTGAATAACAAACACACAAAAAATAAATCGGAGTTGCTCAATTGACTGAAAAACAATTGTTCAATTGACTGAACAACAGTTGTTCAATTGATTGAACAACAAAACACACAAAAAAAGAAATCAAATGTGTTCAATTGAATGAACAACAACTGTTCAATTAACTGAACAATAGTTATTCAATTGATTGAATAATAAAATACACAAAAAGAAATCGGAGTTGTTTAATTGATTGAACAGCAGTTGTTCAATTGATTGAACAATAGTTGTTCATTTGATTGAACAGCAAAACACACAAAAAAGAAATCAGAGTTTTTCAATTGAATGAACAATAGTTGCTTAATTGATTGAACATCAAACACATAAAAAAGAAATCGGAGTTGTTCAATTGATTGAACAGAAAACACACAAAAAGAAATTGGATTTTTTCAATTGACTTAATAGCAGCGATTCAATTGATTGAACAACAAACACACAAAAAATAAATCGTATTTGTTCAATTTACTGAACAATAGTTGTTCTATTTATTGAACAACAAACACACAAAAAGAAATCAGAGTTGTTCAATTGACTGAACAACAACTATTCAATTGATTGAACAACAAAACACAAAAAAAAAAATTAGAGTTGTTTAATTGACTAAAAATCTATTGTTCAATTGATTGAACAACGTTTGTTCAATTGATTGAAAAAAAACACACAAAAAAGAAAGCGAAATTGTTCGATTGATTGAACAACAATTGTTCAATTGATTGAACAACAATTATAAACACACCAAAAAGAAATCAACATCTATCCAATTGATTGAACAACAATTGTTAAATTCATTGAACAACAATAATAAACACACAAAAAAGAAATTACAGCTATTCGTTCTACCGAATAATAGTTGTTCAGTTGACTGAACAACAATTGTTCAATTGATTGGACAACAAACACATAAAAAAGAAATCAGAGTTGTTCAATTGACTGAACAGTAGTTGTTCAATTAATTGAACAATAGCTATTCAATTGATTGAACAAAAAACACACCAAAAAGAAATCAGAGTTATATTCTTTCGAACAATATCTATTCAATTGACTAAACAACAGTTGTTCAATTGATTGAACAACAATTATAAACACACCAAAACGAAATCAGAGTTGTTTGTCCTACCTAACAGTAGTTGTTTAATTGACTGAACAACGATTGTTCAATTGATTAAATAGTAGTTGTTCAATTGATTGAACAACAATTATAAACACACCAAAAAGGAATTAAAGCTATGTGTTCTATTGAAAAATAGTTGTTCATTTGATAGAATGGCAACTGCGCATTCGCCAATGGAACAACAACTACAACTTTGAAGGAAGCAACACCTGAAATATAAAAACATAAGAGAAATCAAAAAATAAACAACACTTTATTTAAAAACAGTAAATAAATAAATTAATTAAGTGACAACAGCTATAATGTTGTTTCCTAAGGGAACATCAATCTGTCAATGGAAAAAAATGATCTCTTGGAAAAATGCTTTGGCAGCAATGACATGAATATTCAAATGGAAATCAATTCTCCATTTCTTCTGTTATGAATCCGTTAGGTAATGAATTGGATTAAATTCCCTTGTTTCATTAACATTTCTTTCAAGAATGGTCTGTTCATAAATTGACCTCTTTATTCTCCTAGGACATGTAAAAATTGAGTGTTTACATGTAATAAAACATTAAACCATGGAGAAATATATGTGATCGGCCTCCCATAATCCAAGAAGTATGAAAAAATAACAATTATTTACTTTGTAAAACAAATCCATGGAAAAAATAAAAAAGTAAAATTAATTTATTACTTGCGGGAGAGCAGTGACCAATCATGCTAACCAGTAGTGTTTTAATCATAACTTCTTTTTTTCGTCCTATTTGAGTCATTCCAAAGCTAAATGAAAGTGAATTCAGATGGATATATCCAATAGAAATAGGTTTTAAAAATTTCATGAGATGATCTATCAAATTTACTTAGAACAACCTGCATAACAAAGTCATTTTCGATTTCCCAACTTAAACCAACAGTTGATATTTTAAGCATACCTTTTCTCGTTTGATGACGGTTTGAGATGATACAAATTGGAAATGAAATTAGATTTATTTATTTATCTCCAATATACACATATTTTGAAGATGAGAATAATTGATGGGTCAAATACTCTAATGAACAACTGGAAAAATAGAGTTTTAAGAGTGTTAATTTATGATAGACAGTCAGTATTTGGGTCATAACTTTCTCATACGATATCAAAATCGAGTGATTCAAATTTCCTTGTAAAATTTATTCATATGGGAATATAAAATAGAAATAAGTTTTAAAAATATAGTCATTTAGGCCTCCAATACCTGTCTGTCCCAACTCTTTGCCTGAGCTACCTACTAGACACACTCTCAATGTTTTGGTTATAACTTTTTCGTTTCAAAAAAAATGGAGTGATTCAAATTGGGTTGGAAATTGCACATAAAGGGATACTTAAGATAGAAACATTTTTAACAATATTCCCTTTTTTTCCCTCAAAACATGACTGTACCGACTGTGTTTTCAGAACTTTCATCAAGCCCGCAAGCCAAAAAAATATGATATTCAAGCAATTTTTCCAAATTGGTGATAAAAATGAATATGAATGTTTGAAAAACTATTATTTTCAATATAATTCATCTACACACACAAATAAATTAAAACATTTATCACCGATGTTGATTTCCACATCATGTTGCAACAAAAACAATTATTTTTACATTAAAGAAATGTATTTATTTATGTCCTTATTTATTTTATTTTCTACACTAACCTACTCTGCTTTGAAAAATGAATATGCTTATGTATAAGACTACTTCTAGTGGAGCCAGTTCCGAAATAAGGCCTCAAGTATGTACATACCCAAATTTGAAAAATGCATGTTAATAAATAGTAGGGTATGAGAAGCCAACTTCCCTTGAAAAGATGGTGCCAAAAATTGTTGAAGTATGGAGTGATGTGCAAACAAATGATGGATTGAAACCAATCTTCAATATATCCTTTACTTTCTTGATTTCCCATAGTCATCATATCATGAAGTTCTTGAGTTTTTAAAATGGCTTGTTGATGCAAACTAGAAGAAACCTCATTTTCTTCCATAACTTCTACAATATTTGGATTTGAAACATTCCCAATCTCAATATAAGTTTTCTGCAACAGTGCAAATGAGATAGAATGGGTAGGAAGGGTAGGTGAATTTTGCAGTTCAACACTATAAGCATGTTGTACTGGTTTATTATGGTGAGGGTGTGGAATGAGTTGAGCAGGAAATTGTGTAGGGCATGGAGCATTTTGATTAATTAGTTGATTGGGTTGTGTGGATGGTTTTGATAGAGAAGCAAGATGTTGTTGAAACGCTAGAAAAGGATATGGATGATGTGTTTGTGCTACAAGATGTGGGAGAGCATTCATGTAATCATAAGATGAACCATGTCAAACTTGTAGACAAGATTGGTGGGGGTTATATTGAGATTGACATGGCTACCATAACATGAGTATTACATAATAGATTATTCAAGTAAGAAAATGGAGAGGAAGTGTTTTGAACCATACATGTAGGCCATGATTTCCATGATTGTGAAATTGTATCTACTTCTCCATCTATCTGATATGCTTCCATCCTAGATAAAAAAGAACAACTATATATGGGATGTTCCTTTAGGAAATTAGGGAAAAACACTTCATCAAATTCTACCTGATTGTTTCTTAACTTGTAAAACATCCAATTGTGAACTTAGAGAGCTAATAAAATCAAATTTAAAAATTTCAAATAAAACATCGATTTCAACTCCTATATCTCCTATTCTTGTAGTAGATTTGGAAAAGAAAGAAGAAACTTCTCTAGAATTATTACTAGCCTTGGAGATTCCTCTTGAATACCTTATGCATAATTCACAAACATCATCATATGATAACTGAAAAACATCACCTTTCCCTATCAGATTTAAAGAGTTCTAAAAATTCATCTTTGATTCCTTTGAGTATGAGTGTTTTCAATGTGTCTTTTTCCAAATGCTTATGCTTTGATTTTTGAAGGTTGTATTGAAATTGCTCCAGATAGTCCTCCAAGCTTTCATCTTCCCCTTTTATCATACTGAAAATATCTTCACTGTCCTTGCAATAGTCTTGGTACTTCTTCAAGAATGCAATCTTCATGTCCTCCCATGTTTGGATGCAGTTCCCACCAAGGCTCATGAACCATCGAAGAGTTGCTCCTTTTAGAGTAAGAGGAAACACTTTCAATCTTTTATCATTAGTACAATAATCATATCCTCTACAAAGTACTTCAAACTCAAATAAGAATGTATCTTGGTCTTCATTTGTCAAACCATAGAAATTTGGTAGAGAAGATGGGGGAATTATGTGCATTTGTGTCACTCCTCCCAGATCTTTGATAGGGAATTCAAAAGTAGCAATGTGAGTCATTTCTTACCATAATAGAAGATGTTCTTCATGTGTTTCTTTGAGGCTCCTCCTTCAAATGTTTCTGTCAATTGGCTAGTGGAATGGGTGGTGCTTATATCACCACTTGAGTGGAATTATGAGATTTTTTTTTCAAAATTCTACCTCTAAAATTCCTACTTCTATCAGTGCATGCTATATGACCTAAGCCTAACTACTAAGGCTAGACCCATCACTGGTTTCCCAGGATGTGTACGTAGGTTCTTACCTTCTCTCTTCAATATCCAGCTCTCATGAAGTCAGGTATGCATCTACAACTATATATTAGTGTGGCAGTACTATTTGACTACCTCCCCAACAATTATGCCAAAATGTTGGGGAAAATTAATTGCTTAATAAAAAAAACTAATCACTTGAACATTAATTATCAAACCGAGGAGCATATTTTTATTTCAAGGAAATCGACAAAATATATGCATAACAATACCAACAGCTAACACTGATTCTATATGATTGTGTTTTATATTATCAAGATCATTCAACAAGAAATAAAATGTAAGACTTAAATAATAAAGCTAAAATTAAAAAGAAGAAAGTAAATGACATGAAAAACAATAATGCTAATCACACAACTTGAATCATTGCTAAATTAAACCACACATTTCTTAATTGAAATTTTAATCTATTGCACCCAACATAATTCAAATGCTAATCTAGAGTAGTAAATTAAATGAAATCTAGAAATTAGATGAAATAACAAATATGGAAAATGCAGCAAACAAAAAATTAGTTAAAATAAAGGAAATCTACTTTAAGGAATGACAATTGAAATTCAAACAAACACACATAACTACACTAATTTACATATTCAAGGTAGCACCTCGTCCAAGGTAGTGGGTCCAACTGCTCAAGACTCAGTTCTGCCTTGAGAAATAACTCAAATCAGATTACAAATAACAGATGTAGAACTCAATGGATAGATTCCTTCATTAAAATATATGAGAGAAATAATTACAGCATAATGAAGCTCTTAGTTTTGCCTCAAATTGAACAATTGTTTGTCCCGCATCTCTCATCTCTTATCTCTTCCCCTACATGCTATCTAATAATTGTCCATCTCTGTTAATTTTAGGTATGTTCTATGTTTAGAGAAATTTAATTGAATTTTCATAGTTAGCTCAATATCTTTCCCAGATTAGCAATCACATCAGCATTAAAGTAAATTGCAGATAGAACAAAAACATAGATCACAGAAGACAAGTTAAGACAAGAGGACACAAGATGTGGTGCTAGCTGCGGACAAACCCCAATATGGGGAAACCCTTGATCAATTCTTCTTATATGTTCTTCAATAGTTCAGCAAAGAGACAGAGAGAGAGAGATAATACATTTACAACAAAAATCAACATTTTGACTTATCTTAAATAAGAGTATAGATCATCTCTAAGTAGATGATACATGAGGTAGCTGAACTGAGTTGAAGACATGCTACTTCAACTGATTCTCCCAGGTGACTCCATCACCCATCATAGTGATGCACCTCGTCATCATGTTGAACCTCACTGTGTTGCATCGTGCTGCACCAATCATCGGTATGTTGGACCTCATTACCATGCTATACACATCATATTGCTACACCATGATTGCTTGTTGTCCTATGCAAGAACCTTGTCCTTGTTTTCCCATCTACCATGCTCCACCATGATTGCATTTGTTGTTATCCCACTAGCATTGATGTGCCATTTCATAGCTTGTTGTCCCAAGTACCAAGCTCCAACAAGCACCATGTTCTGCTGTACCACTTACCATGTTGCTTTCCCTTCTAGCACCATACTGTTGTCCCACTGTTTAGCATTACTATTGTTTTCCCAATGTGATTTTGTTGCCACATGTCATTGTTTCTATTATGCTGCCCATGCATCTTGCTACACTATCACATTAGTATACATTCAAACTTCATGGGTCACCTTACTGTTGCTGCTCTCCCGTTGTGCCATCATTGCGCTATGTCATTGTACTACTAGCATTATTGTCCCACTGTAATCTAAGCTGCTGGTAAGAACTTCTTGTGATAGTATATAGAATCTCCTCATAAATTAAGAGACCTCTCTAATGACCAAGCACAAGTAACCATCTGCACTTCTATTCATGGGCAGTGTTTTGGTCACTGGTTAGGGCTCTCACAACCCAACAGTCATGCCCAAAACACCTTAACTTATACAGCCTCCTTTCCTCTTCAAATTATGTGACCTTGTTGATGTTTTACCCTCAAAATATCACCTATAGGCTTGTGGACTAGTCACAACAAAAGGTCCCTTTACTCAACTATTATAAGAGATATCCTTGCATCTTCTTGCCCAGAATAGTCCCAAATTATGGTAGCCCTCAGCAAGGTACTTCGGCCATCCTTCCAGCACTCGGTCACCTAAATAACATCCCTACAACCCCTCGCTGGCATGACTTCATTACTACAACAAGGGAATCTTGTAACCCTCTTTGACTACGACTAGGTATATCTTGTTAAGGCCTCATCTATAGTTGCGTCTAGGGCTTGTAGTATCCCTCCTTGACTGCGGCTAGGTACAACTTCTTAAGGCCTCCTCTATAGTTGTGTCTAGGGCTTGTAGTATCCCTCCTCCTTGACTGTGGCCTCTAGGTTATGTGTAGGAGCTACGGCTATGCTAGGACTGTGGCTAGGGAAGATTGTTATGCCTCCTTTCCTCCTGCATCTTATGGCTACTTCCTCCTAGATTTCTCTCACACTAAAACCCAAAACAACTGGAAAGAAATCAAGAGTGGAGTGTGTAGAAATGACTATCAAGTCACCTCCTTTTATACTAAAACGTTGAGCACATGTGTGGGTTATTTGGTTGTTGGATGACCTTGATGAATTGTCTTATAACACAAATAAATCCATAACTCCATGAATAATTTTCAGAATCGGATGATCTTTAGATCAATCCTACACCTCTCAATGAGAGGAGTCCAAGAAAAATATCAGCTACCATAAATAAGATGACCCACATGGATTTTGGCTCTAGTTTCCAATTTTAACACTCCCTCTCAACTAGGAGAACTTCATCTGCTAATCCATCTGCCAGACTATACTATCTCTGCCATTAGTGCCCTGCACTACTTTGCTCTGCTCTGCTCTGTTGAACCATGAAGAAGAATAATTGATCGAGAATGTCTCATACCATTCTCTACTAACCCAAATTTAGTTCCATATGAAGAGAGTGTGTCATACAACTCTTACTAATCCCAGATCAATTCCAAGAGAGTGAGTCATATCACTCTTGCTAACCCGAAGTTAGTTCTAAGTGATCCCAGATCAATATAAAAAGAGAGTCTCTCAAGCCACTCATACTGATCCCAGATCAATGGAGGTCATCCTAGCATAGGGAGTACGGTAGATACAACAATGCATCCATCGATAGTACTACTATGGTCCCTAACCCCATTTTCCTACTCATTGGCCAAATGAGAGGTACTTCCCATGAGTCCCAGAGAGCATGGGTAGGATGCCTCGATAGGATAACCACGCATCCTATCCATAAGTCACCACAGGGTATTACAGGGAAGGTTGAACCATTCACCTTGTACACAACACACCATTAGGGGAGGGTGAGTTTCCCTATGGTTTATGCTTAGAGCAATTTATTTCAATTTTCACAGTTAGCTCAACATCTTTTACAGATTAGCAATCACATCAACATTAAAGTAAATTGCAGATAGAACATAAAAATAGATTGCAGAAGACAAGCCAAGATAAGAGGACATAAGATATGGTGCTAACCAAGGACAAACCCCAATATGGGGAAACCCTTCATCAATTCTTCTTCTATATTCTTCAATACTTCAACAAAGAGAGAGAGAGAGAGAGAGAGAGCTAGTAAATTTACAACATAATTCAACACTCTGACTTATCTTAAATAAGATCATAGATAATCTTGAAGTAGATGATACATGAGATAGTTGAACTCAACTGATTCTCCCAGGTGACTCCATCACCCATCATAGTGTTGCACCTTATCATCATGTTGAACCTCACTATGTTGCATCGTACTGCACCCATCATCACTATGTTGGACCTCATTACCATGTTGTACAAATCATATTGTTGCACATGATTGCTTGATGACCTATGAAAGCACCTTGTCCTTGTTGTCCCATCTACCATGCTCCACCATGATTGCATTTGTTGTTGTCCCATTGTTTAGCATTGTTGTACCATGTCATATCTTGTTGTCCCAAGTACCAGGCTCCAACAAGCACCATGTCTTGTTGTACCACTTACCATGTTGTTATCCCTTGCTGCACCATGTTGTTGTCCCACTGTTTAGCATTTCTACTACTGTCCAATGTGCTTTTGCTACCACATGTCATTGCTGCTATTATGCTACCCATGCATCTTGTTGCACTATCACATTAGTATACATTCAAACTTCATGGGTCACCTTTTTGTTGTTGTTGTCCCGTTGTGCCATCATTGCACTATGCCATTGTACTACTAACATTGTTGTCCCACTGTAATCTAAGCCACTAGTAAGAGCTTGTTGTGATAGTATATACAATCTCCTCATAAATGAAGAGACCTCTCCAATGGGCCAACACAAGTAACCATCTGTACTTCTGTTTATGGGCATTGTTGTGGTCACTGGTTAGGGCTTCCACAACCCAACAGTCATGCCCAAAACACCTTAGCTTATACGGCCTCCTTTCCTCTTCAAGTTATGTGACCTTAATGTTTGAGGAGGCACCTACAGCTCTATGTTTGACCCTCAAAACAACACCTATATGCTTGTGGCTGAGTCACAACAGAAGGTCCCTTTACTCAACTGTTACAAGATATATCCCTGCATTTTCTTGCCCAGAACAATCCGAAATTATGGTAGCCCTCAACAAGGTACTTCGACCCTTTTTCCAATACTTGGTCACCTAAATAACGTTCCTACAACCCCTCGCTGGCCTGACTTCATTACTGTGGCTAGGAAATGTTGTAACCCTCTTTGACTGTGGCTAGGTATATCTTGTTAAGGCCTCCTCTATAGCTATGTCTAGGGCTTGTAGTATCCCTCCTTGACTATGGATAGGTACAGCTTCTTAAGGCCTCCTCTATAGTTGCATCTAGGGCTTGTCATATACCTCCTTCTTGAATGTGTCCTCTAGGTTATGCGTAGAAGTTAGGGTTGTGCTAGGACTGCGGCTAGGGAAAATTGTTAACCCTCCTTTCCTCCTGTATTTTAGGGTTACTTCCTCCTAGATTTCTCTCACACTAAAACCCAAAACAAGTGGAGAGAAATCAAGAGTGAAGTGTGTATAAATGACTATCGAGTTACCTCCTTTTATACTAAAATGTTGAGCACATGTGTGAGTTATTTGGTTGTTGGTCGACCTTGACAAATTGTATTATAACAAAAATAAATTCATAACTCCAGGAATACTTATCGAAATCGGATGAGCTTTAGATCAATCCTACACCTCTTGATGAGAGGAGCCCAAGAAAAATATCAGCTGCCATAAATAAGATGACCCACATGGATTTTGGCCCTAGTTTCCAATTTTAACAATCTCCTATCTCCTAAATATCCATCATTATCCCCCCACCCCCCCTCTGATCTTTGTTTTTATTTAAATACATAGAGAGCAAAGAGAATTTACAAAAAAATTGATTACAAACTGATTTCCATTACAAATTTGGATTGATGACATAATCTCAATCAACAAGATCATACCTAAAATATATTCCCATCATGATTCGGCAAGAACAAGTCGAATCTAGTATTGTAATTGGAAGAATTTGGAAAATGACCACAACAGCAAATCTGAGAAAATCACCTTCATAGAACCTTGTGTTTCTCTCAATCCAAGCTAAAGTTTGAAAAACCACTCATTTCAAATCTGATTTGTTTCGCTCTATACAAAACCCATGTCTTTTATTTTCCAGATTCATCTACATTTTCTCGAAATGTCCAATGCAAAATTGTCACTTCTTATCCTATCAAATTTATGAGTTGGAATATTTGATTATGAGATGGAAATCAAATTTGCAATTTGGAAAATATCTTGGAGGCTAAAATCATGAGTGATGTTATAAAAAATTCATTAATAAACCATCATTGGAAAAATAATGCATAATAATCCTCAATATATTAAAAATAAATGAGAGAAAATAGTATTTATCCATAAGAGCATAAATAATTATAAAATGGAATTATATGATAAATTATGATAAATGATGTGATAAAGAATGGTAGAAATGGATGAAATAGACGTTAAAAAGTGATAATAATAATAATGACAAATTAGTGGCTCAACACCCATCACTATGTTTTTCCCAACATTTAACTTGGAATACATGTCCCATGACCTTGTTCCTATTTTATTTACATAGAAAATCAACCAGGGGTTGTTACAAACCCCTCCCCCTTGGGGAACACTATCATTGGTGTTTAGTGACACCTATGACCAACAAACCACTAAAAAATAGACACATACTTCCCATGTATGTTTATAACATAGCTCGATGCAGTATTTACAATGACATTTGCTTCAAACCATGACCAACATAACAAACATGAAAATCATACTGCTTATTAGAGATTTATAACACATTTCATTATGGTATTTACAACATACATATATACATATCCATATGCCAAAAACTCATTTTCTTAAACAAGAAAATAATGAAGAATACATAGCCCACATTTGATCTCATGTCTTTCATGTAGCTTCATCAAGCCCAAAGTGCTTCTGCTGCACTTTACCTTGCTTGATTTCTATGTTCTGAAGCATGAGTTGTTTCCACTGCAATATGCATTGTTGTTCTGGCTAGAATTCTCCCTTTGATTCCACCTGAAATATAGACCAGTCGATCACATGATCAACTTCCTGCACATATCTCTTAAGCAATGAAGCATGGAATACATCATGGACTTTTACTTTCAGAGGCAATGTAATTCGGTAGGTCACTGGTCCAATCCTCTCAAGGATCTCAAAAGTCCCACAATACCTAGGCGTCAGCTTAGCACATGACTCAATCCTCAAGGAACTCTTCTTGGGCTTGATGAGCAAGTACACATGTTCCCCAACCTGAAACTCCTTAAATAACCTGTGTTGATTTGCATAACTCTTACTCCTATCCTGTGTTGCCTTCAAATTCCTTTTAATGACATGCATTTCATGTTCCATCTCTTCCAACATATTTGGTCCAATCAACACCTTTTCACTAGATCACTCTTTAAACTGATAAGAATGTTACAATGTTGCCGATCAAGTGCCTCAAATAGACTCATCTTCAAGGACTGTTGATACCCATTATTATATGAAAACTCTACAAGTGGAAGATACTCTTCCCACTTCCTCTGTTGATGCATGACATACATCTTCAACATGTCCTCAAGAATCCTATGAACCCTCTCTGCCTATCCATCTGTCGGTGGCTGATAAGTTGTAATGAAAGCTAACGATGTCCCCAAACCTGCAAACAATTCCTTCCAAAATCTTTAAGTGAACTTGACATCTCTATATGATATGATCTTCTTAGGATCACCATGCAATTGCACTATCTCCCTAATGAAAATATGAGCTACCTCACTAACTAAATCCATAGACTTAACTGTAATGAAATGAGCTACCTTACTTAACCTATTGACCATAACCATGATAGAATCATGTTGATTCGATCTCCTCGGCAATCCTGTAATGAAGTCCATGGAAATGATCTCCCATTTCCACTCTGAAATCAGAATCGACTATAATAAACCACTTGGATGCTTACACCATGCTTTTACCTAATGATAGTCCAAATATCTCACAACAAACTCAGCCCCCTCTTTCTTCAAGTTTGACCAATGATAGAATTTATTAAGTGTTGTCAATGTCTTATAATATCTCGAGTGACCTTAATAGGACTTGACATGAAACTCTCTCAAGATATCTTCTTATGCTCACTGTTGTTCGACACATAAATAATGTTCCTGAATCTAACCAAGCCATCTAGAGTGAGATGATACTTCTCATCCCTATCACCTTCTCCATGTTGTTGTAACATGTTCCTTAATTATTGATACCTATCATCATGATGTCTCACCTACATGATCCGCCCCTACAAGTCTATCCCATAAGAACTCATTGTCTTAATGTGATTCACCTGCACTCTCCTACTAAGAGCATCTGCAACCCTATTCTCTTTTCCCTTGGTGTTCATGGTCTCGAAGTCAAACTCACTGAGAGTAGACAATCATCTAGATTTCCTGGAATTCATATTAGGTTGGTAAAATAAGTACCTTAGCCCACTATGATCTCTCATCAAGATGATTCTCCTACCAAGAAGATAATGTCTCCACATCTTCAAGGCATGCATAATAGCTTCCAATTCAAGATCATGATTCACATAGTTTTGTTCGTGCTCATTCAACTTCATAGACTCAAGCATACCACCTATCTTTCTTGCATCAGAACTCAACCAAGTCCTCTCTTGCAAGAATTTATACAAACCACAAACTCTTTATATGGATCTGCAAACTTAAAGACTAGAGCATGTGTAAGCAAATGCTTCAATCACTCAAAGCTAGTTGCACAGTCCTCAGTCCATTCAAACTTCTTCTCTTTTCGTTGCAAATATGTAATAGGATAGGAAATTTGTGAGAAGTTCTTGATGAGCCTCCTATAATAACCTATTAGTCCCATGAATTTTATTCCCTCATCCATATTCCTAGGAGTTTCCCACTCCATGATAGCTTTGATATTTTCCAGGTCTATTGCTATACCTTCCTTGGGAACAATATGTCCCAAGTAATGAACTTATGTCGAAAAAAACCTATACTTTCTAAGATTGGCATACAACTTATGCTCTCTCAACATATACTTTCTATATTCAGGCTTTTGTGATCCATATTGAATTAAGAAAATTCTTTCGGTAGAAATCACATAAGGGAAATGATGTGTTTCGAACCAATAAGTGTGGTTCATCATCAGGACCAGATGAAGAGGCAGACCATGGCAAAGGCTTAAATAGAGAGCAATGTAGATCCCATAATTTCAAGTATCGTCTATATTTGAACATTAATATTTAAATTATGATATTAATTTATTAATATATTAAAAATAAATAGTATTAAGTAACGACTATATTAAATAGTTAGTTTTTTGAAAATAAATTTAAAGTGGTGTATTAATTAATTAATTTATTAAAAAAAATATCAATAAGTAACGGCTATATTAAATGGCTATTTTTCAAAAATAAATTAATTAGTGTAAAAAAACAAATAGGATTAAAATTCTATTACTAGGAAATAATAGGCAAAAAAATCAAAGTCAAACTCAAAAAGGGAAATAAAAAAAAATAAAAAAGAGTCAAGACCCTACCGAGACATAAAATAAAATATAAATAAAAAAAAATAACTAATGAAAAAATAAAATAATAACTAAAGAATAAAAACAAAAACAAAAAATAAACAATAAAACAAAACAAAATATAAACAAGTCAAAAGAATATTATATAATAATATATAATATAACTATATATTAGATTATTTCAAATATTCAAAGAAACTTAATCAATAAATAAAATGGGGTCGACAATAAAATATGGGGTTAAGGCCCAATAAACAAATAAAAAAAATACTAAAATGAGTTAAGAACAAATGGGATGATAAAATACTTAAGAAGACCCGAAGGATCAAGAATATAAACTCTAATGAAGAATAAATCAACAACAAATACTATAAAAGGGACACTAATACCAACATCTGCATTGAGGAGCCCCAAGTTGTTGTTAGGGTTAGTCATTTCCATCATCGTAAATTGAGGGAGGCCCTAGAAATTGAAAAAAGGCCCAATAATTTGAATAGAGATGATGGTTGGATTATTATTAGAAGTTGGGTCCCTATCCTATCCTCCTAGTTTTTTAGGATTTATTTTGGGATTTTTTGTTTGTTTATTTTTCTATGTAGGTATTGGTGTCCTTTTTATATTATTTTTTGTTGATTATTATTCATTAGAGTTTATATTCTTGATCCTTCGGGTTTTCTTAAGTATTTTATCATTCTATTCGTTCTTAACTCATTTTAGTAGTTTTTTTATTTGTTTAATGGGCCTCAGCTCCATATTTTATTGTTGACTATGTTTTATTTATTGATTACTTTTCTTTAAATCAAATATATTTATTATTATTATATTATTATAATTAGTTATTATTATATTTATATTTATTTGACTTGTGTATAGATTTTCTTTTATTTTATTTATTTTCCATTAATTATTTAATTTAGTTATTATTTTCATTAATTATTTTTATTTATCAATGATCTTGCCTCGATTAGGTTTGAACTTCTTTTTATAAGTTTCTAGTTCCCTCCTTGTTGGAGTTTGAATTTGATTTGAACTTTTTTCCCCAATTATTTCTAGTAATAAATTTTTAATAATATTTTTAATAATTAATTTAAATATTATTTTTCAAAAACTAGTACTTCATAATATCTATTTTTAATATATTAATAAATTAATATCATAATCAAGCCCCAAGAGTTAGCTCAATCAGTCAAATGAAGTGCCTCACCAATGGGAGGTCACAGGGTCGAATCCCGAAAGCTCTTGGGGTTAGGTCAGTAAATAGGCCGAGGGGTGTTGATCCCCTTCGGGTGGTGTCCACTTAGTGTTAAAAAACCATGGACGTAGCGGCTACCCACTGACCCGGGTATTCATGAACCAGTAAGTGAAAAAAAAAATTAATATCATAATTTAAATGTTATTGTTCAAATATAGCCGATACTTGAAATTATGGTCTCTACATTGCTCTCTATTTAAGCCTTTGCCATGGTATGCCTCTTCATCTGGTCCTCATGATGAACCAAACTTGTTGGTTCAAAACACGTCATTTCTCTTATGTGATTTCTACCGAAAGAATTTTCTTAATTCAATATTAACATTACTTCTAGGTGGTATGCATGCTCTTCCTCATCCTTAGAATATATCAATATGGCATCAATGAACACTATCACAAACTTGTCTAGATAAGGACGCAACACACTATTCATCAAACACATGAAAGTAGCTAGAGCATTAGTAAGACCAAAAGGAACTACTATAAACTCATAATGCCCATGCCTGGTGCAAAATGCAGTTTTATAGATGTCCTCTTCTTTGATGCATACCTGATGATATCATGATCTCAAGTCAATCTTTGAGAACATTGTTGCTCCCTTTAACTGACCAAACAAGTCATCAATCTGCAACAAAGGGTACTTGTTCTTCATGGTCACTTTGTTCAACTTCATGTAATCAATGCAAAATCTAAGAGTACCATCCTTCCTCTTCACAAACAATACTGGTGCACCCTAAGGTGACACACTTGGCCTAATGTATCCTTTATCAAGCATTTCCTTAAACTGCAACTTCAATTCCACCAACTCTAGAGTGCTCATCCTGTAAGGTGCCTTAGATGCTAGTGTTTCTCCTAACATCAACTCAATAGAGAAATCCACTTCCCTATGAGGCGGTAACTCTAAAATATCTACTAGAAATACATCCTAAAGCTACTACAAAATTGGATAACTCTTCAAGACTTCAACATCTTCAACATATTTTCCTTTGTCGCTAGAAATATGAACTAAAAACAATATAAACCATTTTTTTCTACTCTGCTTTTTTTCATAGCTATAATCATTCTCACTGATGTAGGCTTCTTCTTACCCTACAAGATTCTTCTCTCTCTATCATCATCCAGATACTCAATAGCCTTACCCTAGAAATCTACCTTAGTCTTGTGAATGTATAACCAATCCATACCCAACAACATACGATATGATCCCAACCAAAGCACATTTAGATGCACTAACATAGAAATACCATTCAACTCAAATGCACAAGGTCTCACGCAATGATGAACTCTTTTATTGGTCCATGTAGCCAACTGCACCAACCAATACTCTACATGCACTTCTTTATTCAAACAACACTTATCCACTAGGTCGGGACTGATATAACTATATTTAGATCTATGGTCAATTAAAATAGAAACAACTTTATCACAAAGCTTACCTTCTCGATAATAGATTCATGATTATCAACCTGCATATTATCTAATGCTGCATAAATCTGAGGAATACTTCGCCCAACATCCCTAAATGTATATGCCTCCCAAGCACTGTAAATATGAGGTTTTCCACCTTGATGTTGTGGAAAATTTGTCCTGCAATGATCCTTGCCACAAGTCCAACACTACAAAGGCTTCCTGCCATCACCCTTGCTTTTCTCCGTAGATTGAAATCCCTGTCCTCTTTAAATTGTATTTAATTTCTTATATGGTGTTGCATTCTCCTTGTTACCTGCATCCTGATATATTCCTCGCTTCTTATCCCACTTTCCTTTAGTCTTGTCATTACATTTTCAACCCTACTTATGTTCCAAGTTACACTTAGATTTTTCATAACAATGCTTCAACTTCCCAATTACTTTCTTCAATGTCCAAGGCTAATCATACTCAATCTGATCTTTAAATGCTAATTGAAATCCACTAACAAAAATTTGAACCTTCATCTTCTCATCCTTAAGATATGGGCATACCTCAATAACTTCAAGAACTTATTTATGTACTCTTCGTCCATCATAGATTCCATCTTCAATTCATTGAACTCCTTAGACTTGTCGTCATAGTATCTCTCTGAAAAGTACTTCTTTATGAAAATCCTTTTAAACTCATGCCAACTCAACTCCTCTATCCTAATGCATCCAACACGTTTCACATCTTCCCACCAGATGTCTGCTTTTCCCTTGAGATTGAAAATAGATAGCATGGCTTTCATATTATTTTTATAGTCATGTAGGTTGAATAAATTCTTCATCCCAAGAAACCATGCTTCTACATATTCTAGTTTCTTCAAATCTCCATTGAAGGTAGGAGGTTTGGATTTCTTAAATTCATCTAGCAAGTACTACTTCTCACTCTTCCTATAAGGATGATAACAATGATGACCATGTTGTCTATCTAAACCAAGACTAGAATAGAACCCATAACCACTACCACCTATAATCATGTCATCCTTATCTGACAACCTGTGTCCTCCATGATACCTACTACCATATGCCCCCTTAGTCCTTTCTTCCTATCCATAATTGATTCGTGGTTGTCTCTGTATCTGCAAATTTGATCATCTTTGAAGGATTACTACATTGGACTCTACTTTATTTTCCTATGCCCTGGAAATTATTTCCTATGAATGAATGATTCTATAATTATCTTCTTTGCAACTTCTCATCTCTCCCAGCCCTGTCGTCCTAGCCTCCTCATTCCTTCTTTTCTTTTGTTTCGTGTTATCCTTTATCCTCCCTTATCCAGTTCGAATTATTTGATTAATTATTATTGTATCTTTTGAACCCCTTCCCTAGAAAATGAAATTTTCCTTATGATAAATTTATAGCGTGATCTCTTATAGATAATAGCCCCAGCGATCATAATTTTAGTCCTAAAAATTACTCAGATTTTGAGCGAGTAATAAGGCCAAAGAGTAATATTAATGATAATTAACAATATGATAGTAGTTTATAGTTGGATTAGTTTATCATAATGGTAATATTAATATTAATAA
>APFE031405474.1:7477-31273 GCA_000404065.3 Pinus taeda | reverse complement strand
AATATAAATGATATTATATATAATTATAATAACAATAAATAAATAATTAAATAAATTTAGGTCCCTCCCCCTGGGGCCTTGTCAAAACTAGCCGTTAGAGGTCCTGTTAACCGTTACTCAGTCAATTTAGCTATTGGAATGGCATGTTGTCCCTATTTAACTCATCGCTCAGATTGGATCTTCAACTTGTCCTGACGATGAACCACACTGGTTGGTTCGAAATGCGTTGACAAATGATTTCTTATGTGATTTTGCCAAAATTATTCTCATAAACAAGATTATGGATCACAGAAGTCTGAATTCCTTAATTCTCAAGGTATCTGCTATGTCATGGGACGACTCATCTATGTGTTTCTCGTCTGATCTATAAGGAGAGTCATGTGAACTATAATCCACCATTTTTCTTGTCATCTCTAATCTTCTACTTCCTGCAAACATAACATTTCAAATAAACGTAATATAAGCATAATCAACACACCTTAGTGAAGTTCAGGGGAGGCTATCTCGTCTGCACAATCAATTCGGATTAGCACAACATATAATGAAATAAACATATGAATCATCTCAAAATCAACATCATCAACCTCAAAATGACAATACAACTACAACAATGACCATCACAATGCATGCCTAGCAAACACATTCACAACTAACATGCATGCATAACTATCGCATCCCGCTCATCTAGTCCAAGTGTTTGAAGTTGGAGGCTATAATACCAACATGTAACCATCCTACCAGGGTAAACATGAGACGAAGAATTACTATGACATGAATTGACCTTCAAGCTCCATTTAAGGAAGTGGTGCCTACAAACTGACCACAAACTGAGAACTTACATCATCCCTTAGGCTAGAGGTCACTCAGGGGACAAAGGACCACCCAAGGTAACCAAACACTGAGTTGGGGCTCTTTTTCACTAACCTAGACCCCCAACTACATGCATGATAAGGTCTGGGTGTGATTATAGACCTCTAACTGCATTAAAAACACTGCCTCCATGCAGTTGTGGCCCAAGTTTCCCAGTTCAGAGAGTTTGACCACGAGATTTGAACCACAATTCTAGGCCAATCTCTAGACTGTTTCTTAGAACTGCCAAAGACTTTCTAGAATCATTATTGATATGATGAAAAAGATAAACATTCAAACTTGAATCAAGAACATGAACTAGACTTCTTGGAACACACTAGACATTTCATCAAACACATGGAAAACATGTAAGCTACATGTCATGAATGAATATCTAATCATATTAGTATGAGATTCATCTGAGAATCACCAAGAAGAATCTTTGCCCTCTCCACATAGCTGCAACAATGATTATTATTACATACATTCATCAACCAATCAATATCTAAACAATTAATTACAAGAGCCATAGATGGTACACATCATATAACCAACATATAACATGAAAATAACCAACATAGAAACAATGGAAACTCAGCCATAATACCACCAACATAATCACTACACGTATACATGAATCACAATAGAATAATAGCTCTTATTAATATATGAAAATACCAACTAAGTCAGGGAATTCCACGTACTACCCAACCATAGATTGGTTAAACCAAATATCTCTTTCATCCAATCACCCTTATGCCATATTCCAAGCATGAATGTGGGATCTCATGGAATAAACCAAGACAAACCAAACCAAGGATTCCGGAGGCCAAACCACCTCAACCTTCAACCACAGTGATTCCACCTCCATGTTTTGACATCACTACACCAACCAGATCGATAATCTACCTAAGATGTGCAGGGCTCCAGGAACTAATAATACAACCCATAGCCTTCCATGACTCTCAAGCATTTGTCCAACTTGGCTCCAGAGACTAGTAACTCAACCCATCAAGGGTTCTAGAGAATTTGTCCTAACCTAGGCTCTAGGACTAGTAATTTAACCCAGGTTGTTCCATGTCTTCTAGAGCATTTGTTCCAACCCATGACCATAAGGAATTATGAGCACCAATTAGAAAACAATTAAGTGGAAAACCCCACAACACCATGGATATCTAGGAAATGGAAAGGAAAGGCTAAAACCACTATCAATCCAGGAAAATATACATGCCAATGATAGTACATAGCAAATGAATCACATACATATACCATGCATCTAGAAATAAATAAGGAAATCAACATTAAACATGTTACCTAAAAATATATCCAGTTGTAGTTGTTGATCCAAATGTTCCCTTGCACATTCCTACTTTTCCTTTTCCTTCTTTCTCCAAATACAATGTATGCCAAAGTTCTCCAACAATTCACCAAGAATACTTTGTGCAAGGGTGTGAGGGAATGAGAGAATAGAAGAGAGTTCCACTCAAATTTGTCAAAAGACTACCAACTGATCCTCAAAAGCCTTTTTATCATTGAGGCCTCTATTTTCTTCATTTTCCTTCATCTTTCCCCTAATTTCCCTTACATGCAAATATGTGTCTCTTCACCTTCCTTTTCTACTATTTTACTTTATTTTATAAATAAAATTCCAATTATTGGCACTTTTCCTTTGCCAATGCCTTTGCCAATTTCCATAGCCATTAATTAATCACAAGTGATAGTCATCATTATGGTTTTATGAACATTCAGCTTGGAATACATGTCCCGTGACCTTGGTTTTATTTGTTTACATGGAAAATCAACAAGGGGTTGTTACAAGTATCAAATGTGCATCAAAGAGGAAGACATCCATAAGACTATTTTCTGGACAAGATATGGGCACTATGAGTTTGTAGTTGTGCCCATTGAGCTTACTAATGCCCCTACCACTTTCATGTGTTTAATGAACAATGTTCTATGTCCTTATTTGGAAAAGATAATGATAATATTTTGTTATGACATATTTTGGTATTCAAAGATTGGAGAAGAGCATGAGAAGCACCTAGCTATAGTACTTTGTTGTTGAGGGAGCACAAGCTTTATGAAAAACTCAACTAGTGTGATTTCTTCCAGTCACTAATACACTACTTGGGGAACATTGTCTCCAATGAAGGGATATCAGTTGACCCGAAAAAGGCCAAAGCCATTATGGAATGGCCAACACCGAAAAATGTAAATGATATTAGATCATTCGTAGGATTGTCAGGCTACTACAGCAATTTCATCATAAACTTCTCTAAGATAGGCCATCCTATCACATCCTTGTAGAGGAAGGGAAAGAACTGTGAATGGACAATTGAATGTGCAGCAATCTTTGATCAGTTGAAATAGTTTCTCACTAATACACTTGTGTTGAGGATTGCAGATCTAGACAAATATTTTCCAGTTTTCACAGATACTTACAAAGAAGGGCTCGGTGGAGTCTTGATGCAAGAAGGACAAGTAGTTTGTTATGAATTGCAAAAATCAAATGAGCATGAGATAAATTATGTGACTCATGACTTAGAGTTAGCAGTCATTATTCATGCATCAACCATGTTGAGGTATTATCTCCTTGGTAGGAAGTTCATGCATATGATAGATCATGGTGGACTCAAATATTTATTTGATCAACATAAGTGGAATCCAAGTGATCTAGGCAAATATTGGTGGCCACCCACCTATTCCACCTTTACCCCCACCACTGTTTCTTTTAGTTTTTCATTTTCCTTAATTGTAGCATAGTTTACTATTTTTTGCAGTTTTTTGGGTCTTGAACTTCTGGAGCCGTTTTGAGGCCCGAAACAACATCATTTTTTCTTCAGAAAATCACACAAAATATATATTGTTAGCAATTGTGGTCCTTAGATATATCTTTCTAACAAGGTATCGTATGTGTCAAACGAAGATCGTATGCCAAAGTTACGACCCCGGGAAGTTGATGTACCAATTTACCCCAATGAAGCCCATAGTTTGGTGTTTCATCTCCTAGGGTTAGGTTTTTTGATGTTTGGGGTTTTCCATTATTTCTCAATAATAAATAGGCCCTCAAGCCCCATTGTAACATAGTTCAGAGGCATGTAGCCACCACATCTCTTCTCAAATATAAGTTACCATCGCCCGAGCTAGTTTATTTCCATTTTGTATGTAAGCATATTTCAGTTCTTTGATATTCATGAAATGAAGTTTTATTTCTACTACATCTATATGTTTATGGTTATATCTATAATTTGTTGCATTCTTGTTTAAATTCAAATCAGTGGTATCAGAGTGGTATGCTCTTTCTTGATCCTTCTTTGCATGTCCCCAACGAGGTCGAGGTATAAGGAGTTAGGGATCAATCCCGTTGAACCTTTGGAACATCATCCTCTCAAACCCTGATGGTCGCCCATGGGGGAAGAAAAGAAAGATGAGGGATTAGGAGATCCTATCAAAATATTCCTTGAGGAGGGCCTCGAGAAACAAAGGAACATGATGATGGATAACTTTGTCGAGATCCTTCAATGGTTGCCCACTAGTCACACATTCACATCCAACAACCACTCCTTTTAAGGTCCAAGTAAACTTTGACATTCTCATATTTGAGGGCCAAATAGGTAGTAGATAAATGGTTAAATCTGCTAGAAGAACATTTTTATGTTCATGATTTTTCCATCCAGGAAATTACCTTTGCTATTCTCAAAGTCACCCACCATGTCACGGATTGGTGGGAAACCTACTGTGAGTAGAAGGATGAAAGTGTGTCCTCACTGTTTTCAGCCGCACCCACTTGGAATTCATTCCAGAATGCCATCAAGGAGCAGTACTACCCTATAGGGAGCTATGAGGATAAATACATAAAGGAGACCACGCTGCGACAAGGAAGGGACCAAGACATGCCGAAGTTTACTAATGTTTTTCATACCCTTCACACGAAGTTGGGTATCAAAGGATTCTGATAAACATTTGGTACTCAAGTACCATGGATGCCTACATAGGTACATCCAGGATGAGATGGAGTTCCTGGAAATCTCCTCGCTTGGCACGGTGTACTGATACATTGTCAAAATCGAGAAGAAGCTTAAATAGAAAAAGGGAGACTTTGGATCTGTGAACCTAAAGCAAGGGAAAGTGTGTCCTCACTGTTTTCAGCCGCACCCACTTAGAATTCATTCTAGAATGCCATCAAGGAGCAATACTACCCTATAGGGAGCTATGAGGATAAATACATAAAGTAGACCACGCTGCGACAAGGAAGGGACCAAGACATGCCGAAGTTTACTAATGTTTTTCATACTCTTCACACGAAGTTGGGTATCAAAGGATTCTGATAAACATTTGGTACTCAAGTACCATGGCTGCGTACACAGGTACATCCAGGATGAGATGGAGTTCCTAGACATCTCCTCGCTTGGCACAGCGTACTAATACATTGTCAAAATCGAGCAGAAGCTTAAATAGAAAAAGGGAGACTTTGGAGCTGCAAATCTGAAGCAAGGGAAAGGTTCCCCCAAACCTCAGAACAAAGGACAAAGCCAAGGTGGGGTGACCTGGGACAACCCACCAAAGCCGGAAGCCAAAAACAACACTGTGAAGCCGAAGAAGGATAGGAGAAAGTGCTGTGAGTTCCATAAGAGCTCCACTCACAACACAAGTGAGTATCAGGCCAAGCAGTCACTGGTGGCTGAGTTTAAGGCTTCTAAATCAGCCACATGTTCCAACTCTAAGTTAGAACCCGACATGCGGAATGACAAAGGTAAGTAGATTATCGATGCGGAGCCCAAAGCCACCGTTGCCACCACAAATATCCAGAAGGAGGAACCCAAAGATCCAGAGGAGGAGAAGTGCCTCTTCCACTCCCAGATGTGGGTAAAGAGTTCCCCGCTACAGTTCCTTGTTGATAGTGGGAGCCAAAAGAACCTCATTTCAACAGAGGTCGTGAAGTGGTTGGGCTTACCAACCAAAACACACCCACAAGTATACACCATTGGGTGGCTTCACCAAGAATGGATCTTTGCATCAACTAGCAGTGTCACCTTCCATACAACATCAAGCCCTTCACGAATGAGGTATTATGTGATGTTGTTCATCTTGAAGTTTGTGATGTATTATTAGGCCAATAATACTTGTGGAAGTGACATGTTGTGTATGAGTCAAGGCCTCATGTTGTTATTGTTACCTTGGGAAATAAGTTGTATAGGATACTAAAGGTAGCACTGCCTACACCATCTCTTTGGTTACTACAAAACAATGCAGTAAGATCATTTCCTAAACTAGGAAATTTATTTTCCTGATGATAAACCCTCAGGGAAATAAGAAGATGGTGGCCACAACCTCCAGACAAGGCCCCTTCGCATGACAACAACAGATGGACAATGTCATGGAGGAGTACGAGGACATCTTCACCTCCCTGATAGGGGTGCCTCTTCACTATCATGTCAATCACTCCATTGATTTGACCCCAAGTGTGTCATTGACGAATGGACCAATCTATCGGTGCTCTGTTCTCGAGAACAACAAAATCAAGAGGCAGATTCAGGAGCTTCTGTAGAAATTTCACATGCAACCAATTTCATCGCCTTGTGGGAGCTCGATCGTGTTGGTACAGAAGAAGAATGGTACTTGGAGACTTTTTATTGACTATTAGGTGCTGAACAAGATCACTGTCTGGAATAGGTAACCGATCCCACAGATTGATGACCTTTTGGACCAACTCAAGGAGGAAAATATTTCAGCAATATCGACTTGAAGTACAGATATCTCCAGGTACCAATCGAACCCTATGATGTTTGGAAGACTGCCTTCAAAGCCAAGGAGGGCCTTTTTGAATGGTTGGTTATGCCTTTTGGGTTGATGAATGCTCCTGCAGCCTTCATGAGGTTGATGCATGTCATATTCCAGCCATTCTTCAACTCGTTTGTAGTGGTATACTTGGATGACATTTTGATCTTCATCCAAAGTTGGGAAGATCACCTCCACCACATCCGATAGGTTCTCCAAACACTACAGCAACACAAGTTGTGTGCCAATTTAGAGAAGTGCACTTTTGGCATGATCCAGGTTCAGTATCTGGGATACATTATTAATGAACGGGGGCTACAAGTGGATCCAGAGAAGATCCAAGGCATTCGGGATTGGTTAGCCCCAACCACTCTGATAGAGCTCTATAGATTTCAGGGTCTTACCAATTTCTACTGCAAGTTCATGTTGGGGTTCTCTCATATCACTTGACCCTTGGGTCAAGTCACGAAGGGAGCAAAAGTAAAATTCTTTTGGTCTAAATCTCAATAGAAGGTGTTCACAGAGTTAAAACATCGCCTCTGCTCCACACCAGGCTCACATTACCAGACTTGCAACAACCATTTGAGATCGAGACAAGTGCCTCTAACTATGCTATTGGGGCAGTCCTTACTCAATAGGGGAATCTAGTGGCATATCATACTCAGATACTTTTAGACACAATACGAAAGTATCCCACTTATGAAAAAGAGATGAATTCCATTGTGCAGGCCTACCGACAATGGAAGCATTACATTTTTGGGAAGGAAACAATCATCCAAACAAACCACTGACCCCTGTAGTTCATACAGACACCAGGGAAGTTGCAGAATGATCACCATCGGAAGTGGTCCACATACCTACAACAGTTCTATTTGAATATCGAGTACAATAAGGGCAGCACCAATAATGTTGTAGACTACCTTAGCCGACTACTGATCATGGCATTAACCACCGTGCTCAACTCTTGTGGGAACGAGACTTCTGATTGGCCACTTCCCTACAAAAGTGACCCAGAATTTGGACACACATACCAGAAACTCTTGGAGGTTCAACAAGTTCCATATTTTCACCTCCAGTATGCATTGTAATGCCACCTGGGACACCTTTGTGTTCCTTCAAGCGAGCATGCCAAGACGGTTTTGGAAGCACACTATAGTTGGGTCATTGGGCATTTTGGGGTCAAGAAACTAGTGGCAGTACTGCATAAATATTTATATTGGTCGAATCTTCGACGGGATGTCAGGAAGTACATCAGATCCTGCACTGCCTACGCCATTTCCAAATTGACCATCAAGAAGCAAGGCCTCTATACTCCACTACCTACCCCTAGCTGTCCTTGGGAATCCAACTCCATGGATTTCATGTCAGGCCTTCCTTCTACTAAGCATGGAAACAACTATGTTTTTTTGGTCGTCGACAAATTCTCGAAGATGGCCATTATGACAGCCTACAAGAAGAATATCACAACAAAAGCCACTACTAAACTCTTCTTTGAATGAGTGTGGGTACACTTTGGGATCGCAAGGTCTATCATCACAGATCGGGACAACAGGTTCCTCAGTACATTTTGGTTTAGTCTCTCATCAATGTTGGACACCAAGCTCACTAAGTCCATAGCTTTCCATCCCCAAATTGATGGCCAGATAGAGGTTATCAACAGGATGATCATACACATTTTGTGCATGTACAACTTGAAGCATCCACACACATACGACGAGTCTCCCCTATATCCAGCACAGCTATAATTTGGATCTCCATAGCTCAACTGGCCACAACCCTTTTCAGGTGGGCTTGGAATTCCAGCCACTATATCCCATTGATGTGGCCATACCATTTGCAGCTACTCACACAGATTCGGTTTATGTCCAGTTCAAATCCAACAAGGAAAACAACTTCATTGAGCACATTCAGCACATCTACCAACAAGTCCACAACATTATGGAGAAATCAAATTCCAAGTGCAAGTAGCGACATGATTAACATTAGGTGCCACACCAATTTCACATGGACGACAAAATCTGGCTACATTTGCAAAAGGAATGCCTTACCGGAGCCTATCGGAAACTTAGACCACTCTGATATGGTTCTTAAACCATTACCAAGGTTGTGGGAGACAACACGCTTGAGCTCAGTATTCCCCCATTCCTTGGCCTGCACCCAGTGTTCAATGTGGACCGCCTTCTACCATACTTCCCACCATTGCTAGACACATCAAACATTGCAGAATAGCTCACACCTACAAAGTTAACTCTAGACTGCATGGAACAAGCCACAAATGATCAATTCATGGACACATAGATCAAGAACACCCGACATCAAAGGATCCAACTATATCGAGTTGTCAAATAAGGCCAACTCCTTCACCAGGGCAAGTGGCTCACCAGGGACCAAGTTCAACAGAAGTTTCCTTATCTCATGGAGGAACTTAACACAATGGTGACCATTGCTTCCTAAGGGGGGACGAATGATCCAGGTGGATATTGGTGGTCACCTACCTATTCCACTTGGACCCCTACCATTGTTTCTTTCAATTTTTCAGTTTCCTTAATTGTAGCACAGTTTACTATTTTTGGCAGTTTTTTGGGTCCTAAACTTCTGGAGCCGTTTTGAGGCCCTAAATGATGTTTTTTAGGAAAGTCACCATTAACACTTGATGTTAGTAGTTTTAGTCCTCGAATAAAAATTTCTAACGAGGTATCGTATGCATCAAACGAAGATAGTATGCCAAAGTTATGACCCTGGGAAGTTGATGTACTAATTTACCCTAACGTGGCCCATAGTTTGGCGTTTCATCTCTTAGGGTTAGGTTTTTGGATGTTTGGGGTTTTCCATTGCTTCTCAATAATAAATAGGGCCTCAAGCCCCATTGTAACACAGTTCAAAGGCATGTAGCCACCACATATCTTCTTAGAGATAAGTTACCATCCCCTGAGCTCGTTTATTTCCATTTTGTATGTAAGCATATTTCAATTCTTTGATATTCATGAAATGAAGTTTTATTTCTGTTGCATCTCTATGTTTATGGTTATATTTGTAATTTGTTGCATTCCCATTTAAATTCGAATCACCAAGACAAGCTAGATGGCTATTTATACTTACTGAATTCAAATTTGAGATCAAGTACATCAAAGGCACGAAGAACAAGTTTGTTGATGCACTTAGTAGAAGAATTAAATTGAATCACATAGCAGCCATAATTCCTTAAGGAATTGATCTAGTAAAATGGATCATGCATGTGGGACAACATGATGAGAAATTTCAACAAGTGAAGGAAACACTACATCAAGATGGTGAGGATGAGGGTTTAATCAAATTCAAGAACATAACAAAAATATTAGATAATGATGATTTGAGGAGGCTTATAATGAAAGAGTTTCATGAAAAACCATATTCTGGTCATTCGGGATACCAAAATATTCTCACAACCATCAAAAGGTTTTATTATTGGCCTAATTTGAAAATGGAGGTGGCTGAATTTATTACAATATGCATAGAATGCTAGCATGTAAAGGATGAATGTAAAAATTCAGCAAGCTTATTGCAGCCCATTCCCATTCCAAGATGGATGTGGGAAGTGATCTCCATGGACTTCATCACCAATTTTCCAAGAAACTCAAAACAACACGATGTGATTCTGATGGTGGTTGATAAGTTGAGGAAAGGTAGCTTACTTTGTAGTAGTTAAATACACCAACTCAACAAGTGAAGTCTCTTAAATCTTCATAAAGGAGATTGTGAGGTTGCATGGAGTTCCTAAGAAATTTATTTCAGATAGAGATACCAAGTTCACTTCCATGTTTTGGAAGGAATTGTTTATAGGATTGGGAACAAAATTGGCTTTTAGTATAGCTTATCATCCAAAGACATGTGGGAAAACGAAGAGGAAAAATAAGATCCTGGAAGACATGTTGAGGATGTATGTGATGCACCAGCAAACGAAGTGGGAAGAGTATCTTCCACTTGTCAATTTTGCAAACAACAATGGGTATCAGGAGTCTTTAAAGATGAGCCCATTTGAGGCACTGTATAGGAGTTGTAATACTCCTATCAGCTGGAGTAATCTAGTAAACATGGCCCTTATTTGGCCTAATATGCTAAAATAGATGGAGCAACAAATGTATACCATTAAGAAGAATTTAAAGGTAGCACACGAAAGGAAGAAAAGCTATGCGAATCAGCATAGACTCCACAAGGATTTCAAGTTGGGGAACATGTTTACTTGATAATTAAACCCAAGAAAATCTCCTTGAGGATTAGGTCATGTGTCAAGTTGGCACTATGGTTTTGTGGGCCTTTTGAGATATAGTAAAGGAGGACCAGTGGCCTATATGATGGCCTTACCTCCATTAGTTAAAATCTATGATGTTTTCCACGTTTCTTTGCTTAAATGATATGTGCAATATTCTAATCATGTGATTGGTTGGTCTTGATATAGGTGGAACCAGAGGGAGAACTCTAGTCAAATCCACTTTGCATTCTATATCAAAGGAGCCTCATGTTTCAAAATCAAGCAATAGAGAAAGGTAAGGTGCAGTGGAGCCACTTTGGGCCCCAGCAAGCTACTTGGAAAGTGGCTGATTCAATGAGGGTAGCATGTCCTTCTTTATTTCTTGGTTGAAGAAAATCTATATAATTGTAAATATTGTATAGAGTTGTGTTTATAAAACTCCATAAGTAGTATGTTTGCGTGATTTAAATCATGTTTTGGTGTTGCATATGGATTAAGAACACCGAGGATAATGTTCCCCCAAAGGGGAGGGGTTTGTGACAAACCTAAATTAACTTATATTTATGTATACAATGTAAACATTACAATAAAAAATAAAATGGGTTGAGTAATTGGACAAGGATTCTAGAGGGATGCAATGATTACTTGGTGAAAATAATATTAATTTACAAAAGAAACGAAGTTACCAACTTAACAGGAATTGTATCAAGTTCTCACTTTTTTAGAGGTTGCAAAAAATCCTCTGATTTTGAAAAGTGTTGATTCAAAATACTCATTTTTTAACACATTTTCGAAACTTCAAATTTTCTTATGTTCAAATTATGCACATTTTTTTTTTAATGTTAGTGATTTTCAAGCCAATTTTGAAAAGTGTTGATGTAACACACACCCATTTTTTTAGGCTTATTTTTGACACTTTAAATTTTCTGATATATTAAGTATGAATATTTTTTTTTAAATGTTGGTGATTTTCATGTGGATTTTGAAAAGCATTGATGCAACATCAATCTTTTTTTTTGCAGGTATATTTTTGACATTTCAAATTTTTTGTCTTAAGTATGCATTTTTTTTTTAATGTTGGTTATTTAACCATTTTTCAAGTTGTCTTCTTCTTCTTTGTTTTCCTCATGAGATGTCTATTTCTTAAGTGCTTTCAAGTTTGTGTTTTTTGTTTCTCTTCTCAATATTTTTTTGTAATAAAATTTTCAATTCCTTTACAATGTAGAAAAAGTAATAATATTAATATTTTGAAGTTAGATTTTTTATAGTTAATTAATACTTCAATACACATAAAATGTAACTAAAAAAATAACAATTTTGAACAACTGACAAAATAATACACATCTTGCATATAGATATAATTTAAAAAAACATATTTTGGGATTTTTTTGCTAAAAAAGACATGTTAAAAAAGAATTTTTATGGAAAAAAATGAACACGAAAAATTGAAAACATAACAAATTTTATGAAAATTTTATGAATTTTATGTCCAAAAATGACAATACTTGATGTTTTCTTTTTCCAAAAATAATAATTCAAATAAAATTTTAAGTTTAAAAAACAAAAAACAAATAAATTCTTTAAATTAAACATAAATTGAAAACAAAATTAAAAAAAAAACAATTAGAAAAAAAAAAATTTCAAAAATAAAAAATAAAAATGATAATTAACCAATAAAGAAATAAACAATATATTCAATTAAATCAATAGTTAATAAAAAGGAAAGAAGTTATAAAAAAGATTTAAAAATAAAAAAATTAAAAATTAAACAATTAAAACAAAAATAAAAATGTTGTTTTCGAAATTAAAATAAAAAAAAAAAAAGCAAAATATTATTAAAAAATAAATTAAAACAAACAAAATTAAAAAAATAAATATTGAAAAAGTTGGTGGGAAAAAACACACAAAACAAATAACCAACAATAAATATTAAATAAAGCATCTAAAAAAATTAAACTAAAACTAATCAAAACAAATTAAAAAATTATAAAAATTAACAAAAAAATTAGAAAAAAAAAAACATTAAAAATATATTAAAAAATAAAAAAAATAAAAATAAATAAATAAAATAAAAATAAACACAGGGGTCTTACCCTAGCCACGCAACATAAGGAGAGAGATACAAATACTAAGAGAGGTTGAACAATAGAAAGGAATGAAGTTTTTGGTTGGAAAAGGCGCTGGAAGAAATCACCAAGTGAGAAATTGATTGTCCTTCGAGTCCCCGTTGGCTTGGAGGGTGGAGATGGTGTTTCTCAGGAAATCCCAAAGGGATGGGGTGGATGAATTTATCCTGGAAAATTCCTAGAAGATTTCTAGATGTTTTCTTATTGTCTTTTTATTTTATTGTTGGTTCTTGAATCCTTGTATTGGGTGGAACCACATTGTTGATTTTTGAAGGGTTGAGACAGTTGGTCCCTAGAATCTTTGTGCATTTGTTGGTTTCAATTCAATTGGTGGGTGGAGATTGGTGAATCTCTTGAGTCCTTGTTTCAGTCGATAAATGTGTTTTAATCCCTAAAGAAAAAGATCCTTCAACCTCCGGAATCTAGCTCGGGGGTGATAACTACAAGTGAGACTTGGTTGTAGTTGTCTATGGTTGGGTGGAGAGTCATAGTCCCAGACTCAATCGCACATCAGTTTTGAGATAAGTGTCTCTCAGGATCTCATGAAATCAAATGTGTGTGTGTGTGTGTGTGTCTTTTCATTGTTAGCCTGAAAATGATGTTTATTGATGGCATGGTTCATGATTTATTTAACTTTATGAATTGACCAATGGTTTGTTGTCACTGTATAAAAGCTGTTGGGACAACATGTGGCATAATTGATTTAGTTCTTGTATTAACTAGCATGCAATCTTCCTTATTGCAGTTATATGATTTTATTTAAATTATAGTATTGTGTATGTTTACTGAATGTAAATTATAAGCTACATGAAGACATGGGGGATTCACTCAATGAACCTCTAACACATCACGTGCATTTGTGGCATACTAAACAATACCCTTAATTTGACTACAGATTGGAAACTACCTCTAAAAATCACATTATTTAACCCCCCACCAATACGAACCCAATACACTTTCCTAATTTAAAAAAAACCTACTTTCACTATATATTGTAGGTATCCATTTTTTCATTAACTTTGAGCTCCATTTTTTATACTTACCAATACAAAAACTCCTTACCCTCTATTATATGCTTAATATATTATGTAATTTTTTCCTCCATATATATCCCCCAATATGAACGCACATGGTATGGTATTTCTCCCCTAGTGAAGCCCCTGTGCATGAAGATGTGAAATGCATGAGATCCATGAACTTATACTGATATCTTACATGTACTGGTTACCTCACTATGATGTCGTTGGGTTGCACTGATAGAAAGGAGTGTTGAGAATTGTTAATAAATAGTGTGGAAATATTTGAACTCTTGTTGTATGAGTGTTACAAATCCATTTGGGAACATCAATACCATCATCCAGATTAGTGTTTTAGGGCTCATCAAACCCTAATTTCAGTTACTACATAACCTAAACAAGTCACCCCCTCGAATGCCTCCTTCCCAAATAGTTTAATCACTTGAAGACGTCCAGAAATAGCCTCTAGAGGGACCAGCGCAGGTAAGCCCTTGTAAGGGTGTGCTGCAAAGTAGTTGAGTCCATTACCAAGGTGCTCTATAGAGCTCTGTGGCTTCCTTTCACCTGCGCTGAGTGAGATTGAGCGAAATTCACATAGGGTTTGGGGAATATTCTCATATTTTGGAGTCATCTAGAAGTTTCCCTCACTTATCAACTCCTATGAGCTCGAAAATGGATGAGGAATGAGTTAAGGTGCATCCTATCCTCTCATCGCTTCCTCCATGGAACTAATTCTAAGTATGGAAGGCCATTCAATGCCACCATTTATGACAAAACCTCCTTCATATTCCTATAAATTGACCACTCATCTAAGTGATCAGGGGCAGGATTATGTTGAATTGTAAGGAGATAACATTACTATGAGATTTGGCTTTGAAGCAAGTATTGTAATGCTACAAGTTTTCCATGCTTTTGATGTGATGTAGATGGGATCCAAGCTGGAGGAATGGCTTTGAATCAGACACCAATGGTTGTAATTCCTTCTTCTATTCAATAAAGTGTTTGAACCTTTCTCCATATGTTTTTATTGTTTCATAATGCTTATATGTGTGAATTGTATCTGATTCCTTTCACTTATATTCAATAGATCATGTGCTTTGATCGATTCTTTGTTTTTTGTTGTGTTTACAGATACTTCTCAAGCGTATTACGTATGGGAAGGAGCGACAGGATCGATACAAGGGAGATGATAGGAAAGCTGAACTACAAGTAGGTCTTCTCATCTTCTCATCTTATCTATTGCTTATAGGAAAATAATAAACACTTTAAACTGTTGTTCTAGATACAACTACTTATCTAGGGAATTAGTATTTATCCATAGATACCAAATTCTCCAAAACAAATTAGTGACTCCACTAGGGAAGATCCTCTTTCCTAGTAGCTTATCCACCTCCTAGGACATTCTTATAGAACTTATTTATGTTCATAGATTGTAATTCAGCTCTTTGCATTGAAAATTTGGTCAAAACTATGTCAAATTACCTCTTGAAATAGATCATTGTTGCCAGTGCAGGCTTGTGAGGGACACAATGCACTGCAGAGCACCCCTGGCTTAGGGATAGTGTTCTGAAGTGCACTGTCTCCAATTCAGGGCTGCACTGATCCTCCTAGGGTTAGTTTCCCACCTTTGGAAAGTTTTTTTGCCAACTTTTCTCGATTTGTTTGTTTGCTAGTTTATCAATGAATGTTATGTCTCAAAGAACAAGTTTCTATCTTCTTGTCTAGCCCTACTTTGATTTGATTGATTAATGTTTCTTTAATGTTTTCTTTGTCATTATCGATCTATAGTCAAATTTAGAATATAGTTGATTAATCTTTGTTCGAAAGAAAGTGTCGTAAATTCTTCTTTTCCTTCAAAACAAAATTGTTGTAAAATTCTTCATTCTTATGAAATATTGATTGATTGTATGTACATATTTGCTTTTGTTCATATTCACATTAAGGAGATCTAAAAGAAATAGATGCATGTTGCATTGAAAATTTTTGTGTGTGCTCATAGTAATACCTAGGAAATTGCATTAGATGTGCTCTTTGCTCTTTTTCAAAGATCTTATTGCTTTATCCTTACTAGCTAAGGTTTTCATTATTCAATTGAATGAAAATAATGCTTATCATATTAGTTGCATTTTAGGAATTGCAAACATACATCACATGGTGAACCTTGAAAGGTAAATTCTGAAGAAGATCAACTTAATATTTATCTGAATTTACCTAATGGAGCATTGTCACCTAACGAATAACATTTAAAGGTTCTAGTCTAGAGACGTGTTCCAGTGTCATAAAACAAAGTAGTTTTTGCTAACTTTTCTGCAATACATCCTGAGTGTGATACCTCATTCCACGTACGTGAGCATATCGTAGCTTGTCCACGTCCTTCAGGTATATAGGGCAGTGTTATTGTACATAAAGTATATGGGAATGCTCTCATTGTGCGGTTTTACATTAGACAGTGCTTATACAGATTAGGCCTCCACGTACTTTCGGGTATATATGGGAGGAAAACACTAGGTTTCTGTCAATCCTTAGATAACCGAGTCGGCTGCCTTATACACTGTGATACACCAAACACAGCATTCGGGGAGATTTCCTACCCATACTTCTTGGTTCACCAGGAGGTATTCTGCAATTCACAGTTGCTTGGTAAACCTTTTTCCTAGATTATCACTCTTTTGTTTTGTTATGTTACTTTGATTAAGATAAAATTAATTCACCACAGATAACATCCTCCACGCTCACTCCTTAGTTGATCTTAGGTTGAAACATATGGCGACAAATTCGAAGTCCACCGACCAAGGAATTCCTTTTGATGGGAATCCTAGTCTTTTTCCTCCTTTCAAAAATATTGGTGCTCCTTATATGGTTACATTATCCCTACTAGGATTTACCATTGGCTTATGAATATGGTTCTTTTCAACCTCCTTGGTTCAAAATGTGGTGATTTCTCCGCAATCAAGTACACCTCCAACTGGAAAAAATCAACCTCCAGTTGATCCTAAAGTTGACCATTTGCCTTCTTCCTCGGTTGCTTCTTCCTCCCCTTATTCCTCTTCGCCTCGTGAAAGTATTGGTACTAGTAACCAGGTGGCTAAGAAGAAGAAGAAAGGGAAGAAGAAGAAGACGCAAATTCAAGAGAGAAGTAACCAAGAAACCATTTCCTTGAATGCAACTTCTGATGAGAAATCATCTGATAAGCCTCACAAAGTTTGATATCCATGCAACTTTGTATGGGAGACCATCTTCTTCGATTTGTAGCCAAGTGAATAGCACTCTGACTATCACAAAGTAATTCACTCTCTCTTGCATCCTTTCAATCTCATTAAGTAGACCCTTTAACCAGATTGCTTCTATATTGGCATCTGAAGTAGCTATATTGTTAGGTCCCTATACTACTAGTGTAACCCCTTATTGTTACTAGTACAACCCCCTTTTTATATTGTTCTACCCATGTAGTCCCCATATTGTTATTATTGTGCCCCATAGAATTCCACTATTGTTATTATTATGCCCTTACATTATTATTGTTATGTCGGCTCTGATTATATTATGACCCTTAGACTCCTATATATACAAAGGAGGTCTTGTCATTTGTATCATCTAAGAATTGTTCATTTGTGTAATGTAGTAAAGGAGGTTGCCCCCTCGAAGAGGCTTATTTCTAAGGCGTTGATCTATCTTTTTGTGAGTTGGTTTCATAACATTTGGTATGAAAGCTATGGATTCTAGGGTTTCACTGCCCCAAATAGGTCATCATGGAATTTTCATTATAATTGTTTCGCTGCAAAGTTTCAAAAGCTACAAAAAAAACTCATTTGAGAAGAAATTGGCTTGAACCTCACATCCGAATTTCAGATATTTTCGCACTATATTTTTGGAGATATGATCTAAGGAAGTTAGGGTTTTTGCAAGTTCCAAAATTTCATCTAAAACAGGTCATTGTGGAATTTGTGCTATAACTCTTTGACTACAAAGTTGCGAAAGATAAAACAAAAAAACCCATTTCAGAAGAAATTGGTCTGAACCTCAGCTCTAAATTTTAAATCCAGTCTCCCTATATTTTAGGATATATAATCTTAGGAAGTTAGGGTTTTTGCAGACCCCCGAATTACATTTCAAACAAGTTACCTTGGGAAAATCATCATAAATTCCTCTCTGAGCATCAAATTGAAATTTCATAAGTTTCAGAAAGAAGATGGACTCTAATTTTCTGTGTATCGGTTTCAGGTCCTAGGTTGAAACAGTGACATGTGGAACTTTGCAAAAGTTCGCTCTACTGAACCAGTCTATAATCAAGTCATCATGGGAGATTTGGCATAAAGCTTCCTTGGAGAATCCAATCTTTATCAGAATTTTGGGGTTAGAAAAAGGACCCAAAGGACTACTATAGGACGAAATTTCATAACTTAAAGATCTGAAAGTACAGAGTTATAGTTGTTTCAAGATCGAGCTCCTAAAATCAAGAAAAATCAAGATGAGGAAGTTTGATGGCAAGGATCCGGTAAATTGGATACTACAAATGGAGAAATATTTTCATCATGGTCTACCACTGTTACCAAAGGGATGTATTGCATTTTCATATTTAGAACAAGATCAATTTTTATGGTATAAAGGATTTTGTTCTTGTGAACCATTGATTACGTGATCAATTTTCACAGAGGAAATTATAGCACATTATGAGGATACAAAGAGCAACACCTTCTTTAGAGCAACACCACAACAATTGGAAGAAAAAAGAGAAAAAGGGCTTTGTTACAAAGTGGAAATAAAATTTATGGCAACAAGGAAGTCTACCCCTCACAACTATAAATATGGAAGTGTTGTTTCTCCTAGCCTTCCACAACCTAAAAGGGTTACACCATAACAATTGGAAGATAAAAGAGAAAAAGGGCTTTCTTACAATTGTGATAACAAATACATTAAAGGTCATAAGTGTGCTGAGAAGAAATTATTTTACATTGATTGTGAAGAGGAGGAATAAAAGGATCAAGAAACATCAAAAGAAGAGGATATACGCCAAGAACCAACCTAGAGACAAAAGAAATGAATCTGACCATATATTGTAAAGCATTGGCAAGAATTACCACTCCTCAAACTCTCAATATAGAAGGAAATATCAATAATAAAAAGGTTCAAGAAGTGAAAGATCACATCGAGAAAGAAGAAATGAATCCAACCATAGCTTGTAATGCATTGGCAAAAATCACCACTCCTCAAACTATCAATAGAGAAGGACATATCAAGAAGAAATATTCAAGAAGTGAAAGATCACATTGAGCATCAAGAAATGAATCCAACCATATCTTCTAATGCATTGGAAGAAATTGCCACTCCTCAAACTGTCAAGAGAGAAGGGCATATCAAGAAGAAAAAGGTAATAGTGTTGATGGCAGTACCCATAATTTTATTCATTGTAAGATAGCCAAGGAATTGAATTTCTTCCTATGTCCAGCACCAAAGTGTCAAGTGATGGTTGCAAGCGGAGGAACCATAAATTGCTTGGAAAGTGCCATAATATCAAGCTATACATGGGAGAACATGTATTGAATAGCCCAATGCTTTCCATGCCAATGGGTAGTGTTGATGTTTTAATAGGAGTCCAATGGCTACAATCTTTGGGTACAATAACTTCTAATTTTCAAGAAATTTTCTTGAAATTTTTTTGGGAAGGAAAGGAAGTTGAATTGAGGGGTATCAAAGGGAAACTGAGAAAGATAATCAACTCTAACAACATGACAAAGCTTCTAAATAAAGAACAATGGGGCATAATTGCACAATTATGTTCACTAGAGGATCCCACATCTAAATCATGTATTTCTCCAGATCTCCAAAACATTTTGAACAATCATTCCAAGGTATTTGAGACTCCCAAAGGCCTCCCACCTATTTGTGATCATGATCATGCTATTCATTTGATTCCGGGAAGTGTTCCTCTAAACATCAGGCCTTATAGATATCCATATGCCCAAAGGAGTGGGAACTAATTCAAAAGTTGCAAAAGATCCCAGTTTAAACAGTATTGGAGAACTTGACAAGGAAGGAAAAATCATATTGGAACCTAGCAGTCATAGAACCAAGAAATCGGCAGCTACATAGATCAATTGTAGAGTCTCTCATCAAGTGGAAAAACTTACCTGTTGAAGATTCCACATGGGAGGACAAGAATTTATACAGAAGCATCAAGAACTACTCAAGCGTTGAGGACAACACTTTTTGAAGGAGAGGAACATGTTAGGTCCCTATACTACTAGTGTAACCCCTTATTATTACTAGTACAACCCCCTGTTTATATTGTTGTGCCCATGTAGTCCCCATATTGTTATTATTGTGCCCCATAGAATTCCACTATTTTTATTATTATTCCCTTACATTATAATTGTTATGTCGGCTCTGATTATATTATGACCCCTTAGACTCCTATATATAGAAAGGAGGTCTTGTCATTTGTATCATCTAAGAATTGTTCATTTGTGTAATGTAAAGGAGGTTTCCCCCTCAAAGAGGTTTATTCCTAAGGCGTTGATCCATATTTTCTATCTTTTTGAGAGTTAGTTTCATAACATATATATTTTGCTTCGGTAGTGGACAACGCAATTATTTCTTGAAGCTTTGACATCCAACTAATTTCTCCACCTGCAAGAGTAAAGACATAACCTATAGTAGATCTCCTTTTGTCCAAATCACTTGCATAATCAACATCCACATATCCACAGCCTAATCCTTCACTACCATTAAAGATGATGTAATGATCACTTGTGCCTCTTAAATACCAAAGCACCCATTTCACTACTCGCCAATGTTCTTCACCTGGATTTGCCATGAACCCGCTGACAACTCCAACTGCATGTGAAATGTCTATTCTTATAGATACCATCACATACATTAAGTTGCCTACAACATTTGCATATGGTACATGAGACATATACTGCTTTTCTTCATCAATTCGAGGACTCAAAACCGAAGAAATCTTAAAGTGGGAAGCTAATGGAACATTACCAAGTTTCACATTGTTCATACCAAACTTTTCAAGTACTCTTTCCACATACTTCTACTATGATAACCAAAGCTTACCATTTTTCCTATGTCTATGTATCTCCATGCCCAATATATGTTTTGTTGCTCCAAGATCCTTCATATCAAACATCCTAGAGAGATGAGCCTTTAACCTGTTGATCTCATCCATGCTTTTGAATGAAATAAGCATAGCATCAACATACAAAACTAAGATAATGAATATGCCACTAAAACTCTTGAAGTATACACAATGATCATACTCAATTATAATAAAGTTCTAGATCACCATGAAGGAGTCAAACTTCTTGTACCATTGCCTAGGAGACTGCCTCAGGCCATAAAATGATTTCCTGAGCTTGCAAACTAATCTTCTGTTGTGACCTTGTACAAAACCTTATGTTTGTTCCATATATATCTCTTCATCCAAATCACCATGTAGAAAAGTTGTTTTAACTTCTTTTTGTTCTAACTCAAGGTTAAGTAATGCAGTTAGTGCCAACACAATACAAATAGAAACAAGTTTTACAACTGGTGAAAAAATCTCATGAAAGTCAATACCTTCAACCTGAGAATACCCTTTTGCTACCAGCCTTGCCTTATACCTTTCGATACTTCCATCAACTTTCTGTTTCAATTTGAAGACCCATTTGCATCCAAAAACACTTCTTCCTTTATGAAGTTCTACAAGATCCCAAGTATTGTTCTTGGCTAAGGAATCCATTTCTTCTTCCATAGTTGTTTTCCATTTTTTGCTATCCATATCATCTACTACTTCTTGATAATAAGAAGGTTCCCCATCTTCAGTAATCAAAGCAAAAGATGAAGCAGAATCTTCATATCTTTTGGGAGTTTTTCTTTCCCTTGTAGACCTTCTTAGAGTGACTGGTTGTTGAACTGGTTCAGAAACTTCAACAGTTTCCTTTGTATCTTCATCACCTTTTCCTCCAGAATTCTCTCCTTCCTTTTGAATTTCAAAAAAAGGTCTAGCCTCCAATTGAATTTTTTGATTTGGCGATACCTATTCATGTTCAATTCTTTCAACGTTTGATTTTAAAAGAGAAGATTCATCAAATGTTACATCTCTACTAATGACTATATTTCTTGACATAGGATCCCATAGCCTGTATCCTTTCACCACATAGTCATACCCAACAAAGACATAACATTTCGATTTTGGATCTAATTTTGAACACTGATTTTTAGGGATAAGAGCATATGCATCACAACCAAATATCTTACATGTGAATAATCACAAGGCTAACTTGACCAAACTTCTTTGGGAATTTTACAATTAATTTATACTAAAGGTGATCTGTTAACTATATAACAATCAATGGATATTGCTTCTGACCACAACTCCTTGTGTAGGTTAGCATTATTAATCATGCTTCTAGCTCTTTCCGTAAGAGTTTGATTCATACGTTCAGCAACACCATTTTGCTGAGGAGTATAAACAATGGTTTTGTGTCTAACAATTCCTTCATCCTTACAATATTGTTCAAATTATAGAGAAGTAAATTCACCACCATTGTCAGTTCTTAAACATTTAATTGATTTTCTTGTTCTTTATTCTACCATTGCTTTAAATTGTTTAAAAACATTGAATGAATCAGTTTTCCTTTTCAACATAAAGACCCAAACTTTACGAGAGAAATCATCAATAAACATTAAAAAATATAAAGCACCTCCATATGATACAACATGAGATGGTCCCCACAGATCAGAATGAATATAGTCCAAAATCTCTTTACTATTATGACTTCCAATTTTAAACCTCTGTTTACACTGTTTTCCATACACACAATGTTTACAGAAATCCAACTTCAAGGATTTCAAATTAGGAAGTAATTTACGGTTCATCAGTACCTAAAGACCTTTCTCACTCATGTGACCTAATCGTTGATGCCATAGGCTCACCTTCTTCTTCTTTCTCTGACACAATCGCTGCTTCACTAACCTGAGTACTTCCTTTGAGTCTGTAAAGATTTCCGAACTTTTCCAGCTTTCATAAGAACTAGGGCGCCTTTTGAGACTTTCAACACTCCATTCTGGCCTGTAAACTTATAACCATCTGAATCCAACACTCCCAAAGAACTCAAATTTTTCTTCAATTCAGGTGCATGTCTAACACTAGTTAATGTTCTAACTGTGTTATCATACATTTTACTCATGATATTTCCCATCCCAACAGTTTCACATGATGCATTATTACCCATAAACTGAACTACCATTTACAACTTCATATGAAGTAAATCAATTTATATGTGAACACATGTGATGAGAAGCACTAGAGTCTAACAACCAACTTTCAAAATCCTAAGAGACATTACATACATGTAAAGTTTCATCTATCATACATAATTATTTAGCAAATAAAACTTCATCTATCATACCTGAATCAACCTGATTTGCTTCCTTCTTTGAGTTATTAGGCTCTTTTCGTTTCCAACAGTCTTTCTTGATGATCCAGGTGGTTCTTCAAATACAATGGCATGGAAAAACTCAGAAATCAAAACAATTGGAATGAGGTCAACCCAAGACCAAAGCAGAGATTCATCTTTCTGATTCCAACAGTGCAAACAGTACTTCAATCTGAGTCTGGATGATGAAGTTATTGCAAAAAGAAAGGCTCTTCAATACTTAAGAAAATGAGGAATTTCCTTTAAAAAATGGGTCTTAACGCCTTAAAGGCAAATCACAATCCGAGGTTGCATGAGGGCAGACTTAAGGTTTGGGCCATGGAACCCCCAATCGTCGAATCCGTGGATTGAAGGCCATCACAATCGGAAGT
>APFE031405472.1:0-43071 GCA_000404065.3 Pinus taeda | reverse complement strand
AAGAATAGTATTTAATATTAAGTTATAATGCAGGTAACTACCAAGTTGACATATTCTCTACCTTGGAAAGTGAATAGTCAGCTTGACTTAATTTCCGATGTTAGTTTTAAAACAATTAAGATAAAATTGTTTAAGAGAACTCACATAGATCTATAAGTGCTGAGATGATAAATATGATGCAAAAATTTACTAAAAAGTTCACATTGCAAAAGAGCTTTTCACTTATAGCAATATGACCCCATTCCTCCCTTGATAGATCCAAGGTTAGTATATTTGTCCCAATATAATAAATGTGCTTCACTTTTATATTATTAAATTAGGTTGCTTCAATAATCATGTCCTTATTGTTAAGGAGAGATTGTCTTAAAGTAAGTGTTGTCATAAGTAGTGTGATAGAAGTAACAATGGGAAACTATATCTATATATTTTTTTATACATGTGAAAAAGTTATCCCTAATTTACTTATGTCCATGGTAGTGAAAATCTATTTTTTATAGTGGTAGCTCAATTATTTGTCATGTCAGTATGAGTAGTGGTACCTTGTGGTCATTGTATTATGTTTAGTAGATATAGTAATAAATGGTGTAATTTAAAAATTTTAATTTAGACTACATTTAAATCACAATGTGATACTCTATAATTGTACCAAAACTTAGCAGTGAAGACATGACAAGTAACTAGATGTATTCAACAAAATTTTAATGCTTATGATTGTGCCTTTGAATAATATTTATAGTGCTAGCTAAATTGGGTAGTATTGACTTACTTTTACGATTCACATAGATATCATCATAACTCGTTGGTTTTGATACTTGATTATTTGAAAATAAATGCTAGTTAAATTAGGTAGTATTGGCTTAGTTTCCAAATGCTAGTTAAATTATTAACTCGGTTAATGCTATCTTAGAGAACATGTGTACACAACCAAATTGTAGGATTTCAGTGGCTCGCAGTGATGGATAAAGTTGTTTTAGTGAAAATGGAAGTTGAAGCACAACATGAGAACTCTGCTGCTCTATGCGAGGCCTTATGCCTTGAACCATCTCTCGACATGTGGCTTTGAATGTGGAATATCTCTCTGCATTTGATTTATGGCTACGACCCATGTCTCTGAGCGTGGAATTCCCTATATCCAACTACCCTACGCGTGTCTTTTTTTTTTAGGTAAGATGTCTTCATGATTCATAACATCATTTTGGTCTTAGTCTACCATTAATGTTTCCTGTCTAGACGAGTGGATCTCAGTTTTTATCCTTGTAGTTGCACATGCCCATCTTTAGTCTGGTGTATGAACTTTCCATTTCTATTTTGCCTAGCATGTGGTATGATTATAAATTGGTTAGATCCTTTTTGGCACCTCGCATACTAGTTATGGCTTGACAATTGCAAGAACATGGAGGGTTTCAAGGAACAGAGAGGGTTTCTGCAAGGAACATAGGAATGAAAAAGATAGAGGGTTTTAAGGAACAGAGAGGGTTTCTGCAAGGAACAGAGGAACGAAAAAGATAGAGGGTTTCAAGGAACAGAGAGGGTTTCTGTAAGGAACAGAGGAACGAAAAAGATTGAGAAATGTTTGCAGATTCACGAAGATGGTGACAGTGCCACACCAATGTCACTTTATTTTTGTTGTGCTAAGAGATGGCTAGAGAATCGCCTCATTTTGTTCTAGAGGGATTCTCCAGATGGCACGAGAAATTGGGCAGAGAGGGTTTCTGTAAGGAACAGAGGAATGAAAAAGATTGAGAAATGTTTGCAGATTCACGAAGATGGTGATAATGCCACACCAATGTCACTTTGTTTCTATTGTGCTAAGATATGGCTAGAGAATCGCCTCGATTTGTTCTAAAGGGATTCTCCAGACGGCATGAGAAATTGGGCTTTTAAGAGGAATTGATGGAACGAAATCTAGCGGTGGGCCTGGCGGAACTACTCCATTCCCTGCATGATTCCTACCATTACTTTCCATTATGAATCCACTGGAAAATGGTGTTGCATCTTCATCAACCAAACCTTCCTCCACACTGCATTGAACCAACACCTTTTCTTCTACAACCAAACCTTCCTCCTCGTCATCAACCAAACCTTCCTCCTCGTTTGCCCCATTGCAATGGAGGGTTTGTCAAGAAAATGGAGAGACAAACACCAATCTTTGAGAGCCACGAGACTAGGGTTTCTGTGATGGGCATTAAGGGCATGAGGCCCAATGGCAGCAGAGCACATACTCATTTATTCGTGGGTGGCGGGAGATAGATATTAAGACCCTCATTCTTAGGAAAAGTGGGAGACATGGGCATCGACTGAGTGGGAAACAACAGGAAACAACGGGCTAGGCCATCTTAAAATGGAAACAGGTTGGCTTAAAATGGAAACAAGATAGATGAAACCACTGAAACTTCTTTGGTGTATAGGCCGAAAATCTTTTTGGCACCAAATTGTTTTAGTTTTTATATGTTGGGGCTTTCACTGTTATTTTGCAAAGGAACTCGAAGCTGAGCTAGAAGTTTCAAGGAAGACAACAAAGGGTTTATTTTCCAAAGGTATTTTCCTTTCAATTTGATGTATTTCCCTTGCAAAGATGTTGGCATTGGTATTATTTTCCTTGTGTAGCTGTATTCATTGGTATAGCTATAGGAATTGGGATTATTTTCGTGGTATAGATGTAGGTATTGGGATTATTTTCAGGGTATATTTGGGTTTGTGAGTATAATTTAACGTGTTTTCCAACTAGGGAAAGTACTTTTGAATTATACTAGTGAATGAACATGGAACCCCAACCTAATTTGAATTAGTTGGTCTCTAGCAGAGTCTATATATTGCATTAATATTCATCAATAACATATTATTAGACTTTATTAGAAACTTGAATTGTCTCTCTCGTTCATTAGTTAATTTCTTAGTGGTTTTATTCTCTCTTGTTTCTTGTTTTGCAAGTAACTATCTAGTATTTTTTCACACTTATATCTTTCTATTATAGTTTTATCTTGGCTAAGAAAATGATCTTGGAACCATTTCCTAAAGTCTTGCATTATTGTGATTTGAATCTATTCTCCTTCAACGAAGTTTTGTTCAAGAATGCTTATTTTTATTTTTCTTATGTAATTCACTCTTGGAACCATTTCCAAGAAGCTCATATGAATTGACTATCTCAACCTTAGACGAATCAAATAATGATTTGTTACTAGATGTATCTATCATTTTAGCATGGTGTATTTTTATGGAGGTGATTTTCCTCATTTTATTTGTAGATAATATGTGTTTTTTAACCTCTCAACGAATCTTTATCTTTGAAATTAATCATTGGTATCATTAGGTCTTTGTTGCAATTGCTTCTGAATTTCAGATAGATTTTCTAGCAACAATGCATTCAATTCTAATGGTCTTTCTCTCTCTTGGATTATCCTTTCATTATCTATCACGTAGCTTTAGAGTATTTCTTTTAGGATCCTCACTATTTCTGCAAGATTTAGGAGTGTTTCTACTTTAGGATCCTCACCATTTCTGCAAGATTTACATGTTTTTCTACATTCATCCTCTCTTGATATTCCTCACATTTGACATGGTTGGTTTCTTCAAGAGGACATCATACCATATTGGGTTTTTCTTGTGATGTTGGTTCCACTTTTTTCACTCAATTATATTTTCTTTTTACGTTGTAATGCAAAAAATTCAATAATTAGTTGTAAATTAGCATCACAATTTAAATTAATAATGGAGTATAACCTTTTATATGCAATTGTGTCTTATAACACGATAATGTTGCACCCTAACCCAACATACAACATTGTAAAAATCCTAGTTCCTTTGGGTGTGTTTTGAGAAATGAGGTCATCCTTTTATGAAAATGCACTCCCCATTGGCTCATTGCTATATAATTCAACTTATGTGCAATAAATGGCCACATTGTGTCACTTGATATCTACCATTCTAGGAGATGCACTGGGATGATCTTTTGCTTGGATATGTGATCATGTGTTTGGCACTGACTCTAAATATTTAGCATGAAATAGGTCCATATCACACACAGCTTGCTTTTACCAGCAAGATAAAATCACATATAATATGGAAATTTTCTTTATCAACAATATAGGGAATGGTCCTTGTAAGTCCAATTTCAAATTTTGTAATCTATTGCTCAAAGTTAGTATTCTATCTACAAGTTTGGTTCTTCTTGAATCCCCTTTACTAGGAACATTGATATCATCCAAAATAGTATAACCCTCAGCTACTTCACTATTTTTAGCAGTTTTTCGGGTCCTGAACTTCCAGAGCCGTTTTGAGGCCCTAAACGATGTTTTTTGGGGAATCCGAGGGCAACATGGGTCCATGGAATGGACTGATGTTGCCCATTCCAACAATGATAGTGCTCGAATAGATCTTTCTAATGAGCTATTGTAAGCGTCAAACGGAAATCATATGCTAAAGTTACGACCCCGGGAAGTTGATGTACCAACTTACCCCCAAACGGGGCCCACAGTTTGGCGTTTCATCTCCTAGGGTTAGGTTTTGGAATGTTAAGGTTTTTTCATTGTTTCTCAACAATAAATAGGCCTTCGAGCCTCATTGTAACACAGTTCAGAGGCATGTAGCCATCACATCTCTTCTCAGAGATAAGCTACCATCGCCCTAGCTAGTTTATTTCCATTTCTGATTGTAAGCGTGTTTCAGTATTTTCCATTAATGAAATGAAGTATTATTTCCACTGCATCTTTGTGTATATGGTTATATCTGTAATTTGTTGTGTTCCTGTTTAAATATGGATCATCTCTCCAGCTTCCTGGCCATTGTTTCCCTCAATTTTGGCAGGGTCAATGAATCACTCATGTTTTTCGTTGTTGTCCATATCAAACAATTGTTCTCTAATTGGACTTGCATCAGTTATGCCATCAACAATAAAAATGCTTTCCTAGCATGCTCCATATTCAACTTCATTCTTTTCCACAACTATATTATATGCCTGTGTAACCTCAGGGGTCTTCAAAGGATTATCCAATTGGTAAAGTTCCTACTTGTCATATATTTCAACATTTATTTATGTAAAGATCCTAACTAGTGTCCACAAACTTTTCTTTGTAGATTTTTATTACATTATTCTATACAAAATGGTAGACTAGGTATTTATGTTGCTTTTGGTATTTGTATTATTTATGTTGTTGATTTAGTTAGATGTTGGATTTGTTTTTAGAAATAAATTTAAAATGATACTTCAAAAGTTTGTTTGTGACTAATTAAATGCTTGTTGGAACACTCTGATAAGCTTGCCTCAAAGTGTTGGACAAATCTTCAATGCTCAGTCAACACATTGGTATAGTTTTGTTCAGGGTTTTGAACCTAGTTCTCAATTTTTTTCATATCTAATTCCTATAGAAGCACTAAACACTACCTTGAAACAACAAAAAACCAAAAGTACTAACAATCAAGTAATCAAAGAGCCAAAAAATGCATTGAAAAACTACATATTCATAGATTCACTCCCTAGGTTTATTCATTGGTCATGTTCTCTTGAAAAATAAGTAATACTCAAGTTAAAAATTGCAGTGTTATTGTTTAAAAAATGTGGTGCATTCAGGGAAATAGCACATCGTCATCCGAATATTTAGATGAACAGGAAACAAGACCTACTCTAGGTACAAATGAATACTTCAATGAAATGATATATTGCAGTTGCAAAATGTGCCAAAATAAGAAACTAAAGAAGCGAAGGCTTGTTGGTATCCATAGATTGGAACATGGAGTTTATATAGAAGAGGTACATTATAATTAACAAATTGTTATTCTTATAATAAATAAATATGCACATTATTTAATACATTATTATTGATCATTTCATTTGATTTTGTTATTTATGAGAAGCCGCTTCTAGTTCCCAATATTCGTGAAGAACCAATGGATGATATTAATAATAGCGACTCTCAAGATGAAGGACAAGACACATTTATGGAAGAAGCCACTTTGCAGATAAATGAGGTTGGTGTCAATGAATTTATCCAAGACTTCTACACATATTTTGAAGAAGTTGTTGATTCACCCCTAGCTCATTTGGCTAGGACACCTCTTTATGCAAATGCTGAATCTTCTATATTGGCGACACTTATGTTGTTGTTGAACTTGAAGGTTACACATGGACTGACAAACACATGCTTTACAGATATATTAAGGTTGGATTGATATTCCTATAAATTAATTCTCTAGATGTATTAAAAGTTTTGAATATTGTGTATACTTATAAAAATCATTTGTTGCACTATGCATACTTTTGGCAAACAAAATAATTCCAAAGGACAATAAGTTGCCTCATTCTCATGGAGAAGTATCTTCAATAATGAAAGACAATGGAATGGAGTACAAGACATATGATGCATTTCCAAATGACCATATATTGTACTATGGAATTAATGCAAATTTACAACAATGCCCAAAGTGTCACACAAATAAGTATCGTCAAGATCAGGTATCCAAGAAGGTTCCTTATAAAGTATTACGACACATTCCACTAAAGCCAAGATTTGAGAGAATGTTCAAATGCAAGGAGTTGGCAAAATATATGGATCATCATGCACAAGGGAGGAGCCAATATGGTGTCATGCGTATGGTTGCGGATAGTAAATATTAGAAAGATATTGAGGTAAAATGGCCACATTTCAGAAATGAGCCAAGGAATGCAAGAATTTCTCTAGCAATGGATGGCGTGAATCCTTTTGGAGATCTTAGAACAACATATTTTGTTTGGCCAATGTTAATTATAAACAACAATCTCCCCCCTTGGATGGAAATGAAAAAGGAACATGCAATGTTAACTCTTATCGTACCAGGTACTAGAACATGTGAATGCAATTTTTTCTTGAATATTATATAAAAATATTTCAATTCAGTTAATCCTAATAAATAACTCTTTGCTCACTTAGGAAAATATCAAGTAAAGGAGCCCCTCATTGATGAGCTTCGTGAATTATGGGATGGTGTAAATATGTTTGATGTATCAAGACCTATCAATGATAGAAACTTCCTATTTCATGCGATTCTTATCTGGACAATTCATGATGCCCCTGGGCCCTCTATTTGTTGTGGTAGTATAATATAAATTACATTTATAATTATTATGTTCATTTTATCATTTACTAAATATGGGTTCCAATCTTATTTTAGGACTACAAACAAAGGGGAAACATGGATGTCCATCATGTGGGCCAAAATTGTTGCATAGGCAGTCAAGGGATCCCAATAAAACTATCTATGATGAGTATCAACAATTCTTACCACAAAATCATCACTATCGAGTGCGTGATAAACATATGTTCAATGGAAAGGAAGTGAAAATGAGGAAGCCAATAATGATGAACCCTACTAGGTGGAAAGTGATGTATAACAAAAAGAAGGGGCAGGCTTTCCCCTAGGAATGAAAAGACTCTCTATTTTCTACAAATTAGAATATTATGAGAGCTTGCCAATAGCCCACCTATTTGATACTATGCACATTGGGAAACATGTGGCAGAGTGCTTGTGGAAACATCTAAATGGAAATAACATTGAAGCACAAATAAAGTTAAGAAAGGACCTTCGAGTTTCCAATATCATGCCGAACATGTGGTTGCATGAAGACAACTCATATGTTCATGCTCCATGGACATTTACATCAAATGAGAAAGAAAACATCATTTCTACTATGAAAAGCATAATATTTCCTTCTAGCTTTAGTGCGACATTAAAAAACTTATTCATAAGAGATGGATCAGAGTTCTCAGGCCTAAAAGCACATGACTGGCACAATTGGATAAAGGTAACGTTGTCACATGTTATATTTGTTGGAAACTTAATTACAAAATTGTATATCCTAGTGATAATATCAGTTCATGCATATTTGAACATGGTTATTTGTTAATAGACATTCTAGTATAGTCATGAAATTATTTAATGCATATTTGAACATGGTTATTTGTTAATGGTCATGCAGTATGTGTTTCCTGCAGCAATACCAAGTACTTTTGACCACAATGTCACTTTGACTATTTACAAATTATGTAAATATCTGAGGTATTTTTCAATCCATCATGCATACCCTTCCATTAACCTTATCATTTGAAGTGCAACATTGGTTATGCCTTTATATGAGTTTCTACTTTTAGTTTACAAGAAATAACAAGTCTTTATTGTAATACTTGTAGGTGGGTCTCATCTAAAGAGATACATCAGGATGACTTGAATTATTGGAAGAGGAATGTTTCACTTTTGATGTGTGATATTCAAATGTGCTTCCCTCCAAGCTTCTTTAATTCTCAAGAGCACTACCTTGTACATCTAGTAGAAGAGATTGAACAATGTGGTCATTCATATTCGAACAATGTGGCTCGTGGAGAGATATATGAAGGTCTTGAAACAATTTGTGAGGCAAAAGGCTCGACCAGAAGGGTCCATAGTTGAGGGTTACATGGCTTTCCAGGCCATAGTTCATTTGAGTGAGTACTTACGTCAATTGCATCTTGAAGCTCCGCAATTAAGGAATTATAACCAATCTCAATCATTTGAAGGAGAAAAATCAGAGGGAGAAGGGACTTCAAATAGGATAAAAAGGTATAAAAAATTGTTAGGAGTTATTTGTATCTTAAGTTTTATATTACATGGCTTTAAATAATTATTAGTTCATTGAATGAAAAAAAATTCATTGTAGATGCGAAGGAGTGGGAGGCATTACATTTGTATGTTGCATACAATTCTGACTTTATGTTGGAATGGATGGAGAAGTACGCTGGAAAAAAAGAAATTAGAAGATGAAAATGCATGGGCCAATATATATAATAGACATGGTCAAAACATTATTCGAGGATTGCCTGCAAGCCATAAAAGAAAGTGGCCAGAGAGATGCTCGTGGAATTGGCTAAAGGCCAATATTGAACACGAGGCAACAAAAGGGAATAATAGAGTAACACAACAACAATTGAACTTCATTCAAGGATCCATAAATGGGGAGGTGATATATATTAATATATTGCATATATTTAATAATTTTTTTGTTAGATTTGATATCCTTGAATCTAATTAGTTGATATTTATATGAATTTAGGTAATATATTACAAAGGAATGTGGAATTTTGGTCATCATTTTCGCATTAGAAAAGTTGATTAAAAGAGAAAAACTTATGATTGTGGAGTTTCAGCATCATTTGAGGTGGAACGTCGTTCACATGCAAATGATAGACAATCAATCACAAGAACACTTCGCTACTATGGAGTGTTAGAGGACATTATCGAGCTTGATTTTATGTCTTTCAAGAAAGTTAGTTTTTTGTGTTGAATGGTACAAGCTTATTGAGGTGGGAGAAGAAAAAACTATCTTGATCCATGATAATGGATTCCACATGATCAATACATCTAGGTTTGAAGCCACTTCTAAACCTTATGTGTTTCCAAGTCAATGTGACCAAAAGTTTCTCATTCCAAATTTAGAACAACCTGGTTGGTCATTTGTGATTGATTATGATCCAAGAGGACGAAGAGTAACATTTGTTCAAGATGTAGAGGACCATGATTTACTTGAAGATGCAGAAGCTCCCCCTGAAGATATAGATGGCTAAGATGGATATGATGAAGAATTTATTGTCAATTATGCATATCACCAAGATGAAGACCAAGACGAGTTTATTGAAGTTTCTGAAGGACATGAGCAACCACATGGGCATCAAATCCATGAAGATGATGAATTCATTGATTTTAATTTACATGTAGTTGAAGGTGATGAAGACTATGAAAATGATGGTATTAATTTATTTGTGGATTTAGGGTCTATTAATGATGGGGTATATATTCCATCAGATGAGGAGATTTCATCTGAGAATGACATTTTATGATCACTATGTATACTTTAAGATAGTTTTAAGGATTCACTACAATATAATTTTTTTTTACTTGTTAGACATATGAGTTTTTCATTGTAATGAACATTAAGTAGTTTGAATGTTTAATGTTTTACTTGTGAGGATGAAATTTTTCGATCACTATGTTTACTTTAAGATGGTTATAAGGTTTCACTGCAATATAATTTTTCTTTACAAGTTAAATACTGAGTTTTTAATTGGGATGAACATCAAGTGATTTGAATGTTTAAGGTTTTAATTGAAAGACATATATATTTGGTGTTACCGATTCTATTTTCTTATTGGCTTTTTGATCAAGGTTTTCTTATTTTTATGTTATTACGTGTTTTCTTAAGAAGTTACCCATGGGTGTTACTGATGCTACCATGGGGGATACAATGATATTCACTAATTTTATGGAAATGTTAACAAATGCACGAGGGCAAGACGCTGCTATGATGATGCAGGAGGTAAGCTTGAATATTGTCTTTTATATGTTCAATTATCTTATATTCCTTATTATATTATGCTAATTTATGTTTGTGGAATTCAGGCAATCGCTAAAGTCATTCCAACCCCTATAGCACCTTATAATACATCTAAGGTAATGATAGTGGTAAAACTTGATCAATATTTTGTGCATTTAGTGAACTTATTTCACTATATCTATTTATTAATATTTGTGTTTTTACTAACCGTGCATTTTTTTGGCATGCAGGATTCATTTATGCCCCTCAATACAACCAATGTTGGCATGCAGGGATCATTAATGCCCCCATATACATCTAATGTTATGCAAAATGTAAGATTCAACCATATATTTGTGTGAGTTTGATTATGTTATTTGTTGAGAAATCTAGGGCATATATTTAATAAAGTTTTTGCACAATAACTTCATGATTTATGAGGTGTTACAAAGAGCTATATCATGCCTTCAAGTGGATCACGCCATCTGTTTTTTTCTTCTTGGGCATACAATACTATTTTAACAAGTAACCCAAGCAATATATTATTCCAAAACATGACGTCAAGTTTCTTTTCTAGGGTTTTTATGTAATCAAGAGGCCTTTTTAGGGTTTCTTAAATTCAAACCTTAGATCATACTCTTTTCCCTTTATGCCATTCTAGAGTTTATCCCATGACCTAGAAATCAAAACATAGGGAACAATTACTTAAGATAAAGGTTTCTAAATACTAGGGTATTTCTTCAAATATATGTTACACTGAAATTTGTCACCATGACTATCTGCAGTTAATATGGCTCCATCAATAGTCATATTATCCTCCTTGTCAAGCCTTATACCTCTGCTCTCCATGTCAAACTTCAAAAAAGAGAGAAAGTCATTAGAAAACATGTTTATCTCTGGGTACGCAGGTTCTCTCTACCTTGCCTGCGTGTACGCACTCCAAACACACTGTACCTGCGTACTTGTATGCTCTGTAAGCTAAAGGTTGGGTGCGTACCCCTGTAAAGGTCAAAAGCCGCGAGTTTCATCTTTAAAAAGTTACTTGTGGTCACTTCTAGAGCCTTCTAGAAGAGTGTTTTGACGTGTATTGAGCGCCTCCAGATGGTTCATGCACTCCTATGATAGAGGAACTTATCCCATCAAGAGAGGAGCTACCCCATCCAAAAGAGGGAGTATCCCATTGATGTTGGAACTGAATAATTTCCTCTAGAACACTATAAATACAGGCTTTGGGCCAGAGGAGGGGAGGTTGAAAGCTGAACATTCCAAAGGGTAGATGCTGCTGGAATTAGGACTTCCATTGTTAACTTGTGAGGAGAGATTACCATCCTTTTTTGTTGCCATATTGGAAGTGGGTGAGCTTGTCAAAGTAGAGGAAATCTCTTGCTGGACCCTGGGAGGAGCTTGCACAACACCAAGGCTCAGGTTGTAATGGTTCCTTTTTTGTTTCCTTAATACAAATAAGTCCATTCTTCTCAATGATTTGTTGTTAATGAATTATTTCATGTACTCCTTGGTTTATGTGATGAATATGCTTTGTTTTATGAAATATTCAGGTGTTATGTAATCGTTTGACTGTTAGTGTATGCAGGTCTTAAAGTGAAGGAGCAGCTCATCTGGATCAGCAAGGCGGGACTGCTACAACAAGCGTTGGATTTGAGGTAGGATCGAACAACACTTGGTTTCTCATAGGATAATGTATGTTTAGAGAGAAGGATTGCTCTTGTTTGGTTTGTTTGTCACTAGAGAGTCTTAGACTCCTAGGGAGGTTAGATTTGTCCGCAAATATAACTCTTTCTGCATGGCAATTGGATTGCTTAGATATTCATACATGTCCTCCATTTTTTTACTTCTTGTCAGTGTGTGTGGCCTCTACTTCCAAGGTGAAACCCTAGCTCACTAGGAGGAAGAATTAGGGTTTAGTTTTGGGAAAACAAGGGATTTGAGACATTCTTGTAGATATAGGGGAATGAAGGGATTAAGATCTGCCTAAATTCTTGGGGAAATTTTTTGGGGTATGGATAGGTGTTAGGGAGTGCAGGGAAATGGAATTCCTAGGAATGAGTGAGGGCAAGGGGTAGAAAAGTGCAAAACATCGTCCTAGCCTAGAAATTTGCAAAAACGCAACATGAAGCTATGGTTTAGGGAAAATGAGGGGAAATGAAGGGAATGGGTATGGAAATGGTTGGGAATGTTATATAGGTATATGTGGGGTTTATGGAACATAAAAACTAATATGTTTCTCACTTCAATGAAGCAAAATCATTTGAAGACCAAAAGAGCAGCAGAACCCTAGGAGAGTGATTTTCACTGACTTCTTCAAAATGAAGGATGAATAAGAGGTGTGAGATGATTACTTACCTTCCAAGGAGATGCTTACACCTATGAACACTGAAATTAAAGCCTTTTTATGCTTTTAGTGGTCCTTTGTAGCTTGAAAGTTGATTTTTTCTTTGGTAGTGGCATGACATCATATGCCCCTTTGAGAAACGATGAGACTTTGTAGTGTACTGCAACATTGTCTTATGTTAAATAAACATTATCTTTACCTTTATTTTTCTTTCCCTAAGCTACTAACTCCCTTTATCCACTGACTCACATGATGGACATGTTTTTGTTTTGACATATGGTATCATGATGAGACATGGAGTGAGACCCTATACCATGACCTAAAATGAGGATTTTAACCATTTCATGACCCAAGCCATGTAAATAAAGATATGATACCTCAAAGAAGACAAAGACCATGATTAGAGATGAAGACCATGAGTAAGTGAAGGGAGCAATAGTGACCTAGACACAACATCTAGTGACGAAATTTTATTTTGAAACCTAATGAAATGATAACATTTGACCTCGAGACCCTAACAAACCTTGTAAGAGCATCTTTGATCACTGGTGACCAACATGACTGGCAGGCACTAACAGCTTCCGAAGAACTGTTCTTCCATATGATGAAGACCTGTTGGAATCCATGATCAAGGGTTGTCCCTTGACATGTGTTTCTTCCATTTGGAAGCCATGAAACAAGGTACCTGAAGATAGTTCTTTTATGGTGTCAACCTTGTTAAAATATGAAACAAATACTTAGGAGGATAGTTATTTTACTTTGTCAACCTCTTTAAAAAATGAAACAAATCTTTATGAGGATGGTTCTTTTACTTTCTCAACCTTGTTAAAAAATGAAACAGGGTCTCCTCAGGATAGTTCTTTTACTGTGTCAACCTCGTGAAAAAATGAAACAACTCTTTTTGAGGATAGTTCTTTTACTATGTCAACCTCGTTAAAAAATGAAACAACTCTTCATAAGCATAGTTATTTTCCTTTGTCAAGATCCTTAAAAAATGAAACAAATCCTCCCCTATTTGAGTTGAGTCTTTAACTAGATCTCACAAATGTTAAATCAAGTCTTTATGATCTTGTAAAAAATCCTTCATTTCCACCACCTTTTAATAACTTGTAGTCTACTCAAGTGAATGAAATGAATTTGGGGGGAATGTGTCCTTGTGTTATAGACATTATTTTGGCACTGCAACCCCAATCCATTATGTCCCCATAAACCGAGGGCTTCTGGAGTCCCTGAAAGTTTGTTTCACCACCCTAAAGGAACAAGGTCAACTGATTTAATATCTCCAGGAAGTTTCTCCATGGGACTACTCAGAGAGAACTGGTCAACATGGGACATACAGGCCCTTAGTCTAAGTGTGATGCATCGTCACTGCACATGCAAAAAGATGTGTGCATACGGGAAAGCCCTTCTGTAGGTGTGGTGGGTGAGAGTAGACAAAATGCAGAGACAGTTTGCAAGTGGATGACATGGGAAATCCTTCCAGAACTTCTTCCTGTGCACTTGCCTCTTTGAATTCGCCCAGGATGAGTAAGAGGACATTGAATCTTCAAGTGGAACCAAGAACTATCAGAGAGAGGACACTATTCAAAATTCCAGAAGCCTGACTCACCCCCCTTAACAAAACATCTATATATAGAAAATCCCTCATCAAAAAGATCCAAATGGCTGAATATTGTATTTTGTAAGAGATTGTTGTTGGTTTCTTCGGTGGAACATCATAGTGTTGGGGTGATCTAAGCTTTCAATTAGCTGAGAAAGGGCTTCATGCTAGGATTGTTGATGGGGCCAGGTTCAGATCAATGGGTTTTTTGTGTAATCTCTCTCTTCCCCTATTCTTCTTATTCCAAATAAAGCTATTCGAGTTTTCCTCCACATTCTGGTATGATTGATAATATATCCATTTGTGTGGTCAATATATATCTGGCCCTATATTGTTTATGATTGTAGATCTCTGTACTTTGATAGTGTTATGCTGGTTTGACTTTACAGGTGCTCTTTGAAGTGGGGTAAGTGAGGAAGGAGCAGCAAAGATCTGTCAGAGGGGAGAGGAAACAAGTAAGGAACCAAGTGAAAGATTGAGGTTGGTACTCTACTTCTCTCTCATCTACTCCTCATAAAGGAAAATGGAAGTAAATTTAGTTTGTTTCTTTCTAAGATAGCTACTTGTCTTAGTGGGACTAGCAGCTCTACATGGACACCAGATATCCCGATAACAAAATGGTGACTCCGTTGGGGATGAATAGCTTGTTTGATTGTCTATATTTGTTTGCTTTATAAACTACAGACGGAGCCTGAAGTTAAGCTAGCTAGCCTTCGAAGTGCATTTGCTATGAAAGTGCAAAGTAGATCAATGCTGCTTCAGTCTATCTCTTGGTTTTGTTTATAAACTGAACAATCGATTTGCAAACATCCTAGCTGTCCTGGTGGTGGTTCAAGTAACCTCACTAGATCAGCCGTTGTGATTTCTATTTACTGACTATCATTAGCTCGGCCTAAATCCCTAAACTAAGTTGCAAACTATGACCAAAGACCAAGCTAAAGTCTCATCCCTGTACCATCACACCCTCTCTTCTAGGAAATCTAGATGCATCGCACCTCCCGTGTGCAGTAGGTGAGATGCATCCCTGTTTCCCTGTGTTACAGGTGCGATGATAAGATAAGGTTAATTTTGCCTCCAGATTTTGGTTTTTCTTCACTCTCGTCAACTTTAATCAGGAGTTTTGCTATCTGTGATCAATATACCACTGTGGAAATTCCCTTCCTTTCCATTATTCTCCCTCCATTGTACAAAGAATTGTGAATGTTTTTATGTATTGTTCGCCATTTACAGTTCTCTTTTACAAAAAAGTAGCTTAATCGAACTGTCATCTTTTGATTTTGAAGTGTCACAAGTGTCGTTTTCAGTCAAAGAAAAGAATCATATTACTCTTTATGGTTGATTACACTGTTACTCTTGTATTTAATTTGAATTAGTAGTTTTTCAAGCATCGAAAGCAGTTTTCGATTCAAAATCGCAAAGTATCGTCATTGTCTTCCTTTCATATTTTGAAGAAAAAATGTTAGTACTGTCGCTTTGAAAAGATAATTCAGATTTGTACTTAGCATTCTTTTTTTCATTCACACATTAAGAAAGTGAAAAACAAATACATGCATGTGCATTTGTATTTAGACTGCTTGTTGGTTTGATTTAGGACAATGCATCTAGTGTGTGCTCTCTGCTCTATGTTGAAATAATTTCACTTCTCTTTCCTTAGTAGCTATGATTTTCATTGCAAAAAGAAGATTAAATGATTGTTTATCATCTTAGATTACATTTTAGGAATTGTATATCTACATCATGTGGTGAACCTTAAAGGCAAACTTCTTAAGAAATATCAAATGTAAAATAAATTCAATGAACATAAAAATGCTATGGAACCTAACACACAACATTTAGAAGTCTAGGCTAGAGACGTATTCTGGCGTCGTAAAGCCTGGTAACTATCACTTTCATCATAGGTTGTATGATTCCTCCTCTTTGAGATGACAAGTGCCAGTACGAACTTGTGCTCCCATGTACCGTCGAGTATATATTGGGAGACCACAATAGGCTATATCCTTTATCCTTAGGAAACTGTGTCTGTCGCCCTATCAATCGCAATGCACTGAACACAGCATTCGGGAAGATTGACTGTTGTACCATAAAATGTATTATGTAGTTTTGTGATTGGTTTGGTAATCCGTCTGTCTATATTTCCAGAGTAGTCTCTTTCATTCCTTTCAGACTCCTTAAAACAAAAGTTCCATCTGAGCACTTGTCACTTCAGGCACATCAAAAATCGAAGGCGACTAGAGTCATCATTTACTTTTTCTCAACTCTTAAAAATTGAAAAATCAAGTTGTGTCAAAGCATCTAAAATTTATTTTAATCAGAATAACATCACTATTCCATCATTGGTCTTAGGTTGAGAAAAATGGAGTCCACCAACCAAGGATTCCCCGTTGGGGGAAATCCTAGTCCTTTCTCCTCTTGGGGAGATGTTGGTGCACCTCATATGGCCACATTGTCCCTATGGCTCTTTTCGACCTCTGTCGTTCAAACCACCACAATTCCTGAGCAATCAAGTCAGCAACTAGATGATACTAGAGTTACCCCCCAACCTTCTGCTTCTCTTGTTTCTCCCTCCCCTCCTTCCTCTTCGCTTGGTGAAGCTGGTAAAGCTAAAAACCAAGTAACTGAGAAGAAGAAGAAAGGGAAGGAGAAGGAGAAGAATAAGAAGGATCCAAAGGCAAAGAGGGGCAACCATGCATCATCTAGCGAAAATCCACACACTGCATCATCCAAACCTAAATCTCCATGTGTCATTTGCAAAGGAGACCACTATCATCGAGATTTTCCTTCTATCCCTCGGATATTAGGGGATTGGTCTCCTCGTTTGCAAAATCCGGTGTCGTCAACCTCTGACGATCATGTTGAGAGCACACCGTCAACTAGTGAAAACGAAGTCTCTAGACATAAAGGAAAATGTAAATTTCCTTGTAAACTGTGTGAAGGCAATCATGCCGTCCACTGTTGTCCCTTCTTGAATGAAGCTAAAAGAGTCTTGGATAACCATCCTACTTGACCGCTACGACTTCCTCCTGGGTACAAGAAACTCTTGCCGAGTCCATCACTAGTTGAAAATCCAACTGACACAACTTTGTGGTCGGTCAAAGCATCTATCATTGAACATAAACCCTCTGAATCCACACCAGATGAAAGTCAAAAGGTCGAGGTGGCAGTCGACCCAGTGTTGTCTTCGGAAGGTCCATCTTCAGATGATATAGTCACTGAAGAGAATGAGAACGACACCATTCAAATTATTTTCCTAAACACAGACTCCGATGAACATGGGGGCAATCAACCCGTTCCTTTACTGCAGGAAGGAAGTTCATCAGAGTCATACCCGACGATTTATTCGGTCCCAGCTCCAAGAAACCTAGTCGTTTCGTTCGACTGGAATCTACTAGGCAGTCCCTGTCTACCATCCAATGTACCATTCTGAATCATTGTACAAGCTTACAGAATGGTCATGGTCAGTACTATTATAGATGAAGGGGCTTCTATGAGAATCCTTTCCTCAACTACTTCGAAAGCGCTTGGTTCGCCATCGCTTCTGCCTAAAATGTGAAATCTGACAGGCTTTGACAAAGGAACCAATCGACCGTTAGGGATCCTTCCAAGTTTGCCTATAACTTTGAGAAGGAAAACCATTTATCTGAATGTAATGGTAGTGCAAGGATCTTTAGATTATAATCTGCTCCTTGGGTGCGACTATATTTATAGCATGGGAGCCATTGTCTCCTCACTCTTTCGAGTAATGTGTTTTCTGCATGAAGGCAAAGTGGTCCAGCTCGTAGACCAGCTTTCATTCCCTGGCTCACACATAGCTAATAGTCAAATGCCATCCCTAACTGGTCTTTTCATGCAAGGAATGTCTCATCAACCTCCAGTCCATCCACCTGAAGAGCGAGAGTAATTCGGTGCCCATGACTGAGACCCAGGGGGCATGCACCCCGGTCTGCTTTGGCAAGAAAACTTTGAGTATAGGGTAGGTTTCCGCGAAGGATATATGACTAGTCTGAAAAATTGGATTAGACTGGAATAAGATTCCCTCATCAAAGATGTGAGTGGAGGTGACTGTGCCATTCACCTTTGTCTATTTTTATAGACATCACCAAGGAAGTGTTTTGTCTACAATGCGGATGGAGAAATCTTGCAAATACGAGAAATTTCATATGCTAACCTGGAAACTCTACTTCTCTATACCTGTGGGCATGCAAACCTTTTGTATGTAAGTGAAAAGCGACCAGCGTAACACTAACTCTATAGTTCTGCTGACTTCAACTGCTTAAGTTGGGTGAGTGGTCGAATCAACCATTCACCTTCGCAGGGGCCAAATGGCGTCGGTGAAGTAAAGAAAGAATTTTCCTACCTAACCGTAGTAGTTAACTAACCCCTAGGACAGTATTTGGTCGTTCCTAGCTTGCATGCGAGAGGCAGCAGAGCAAAGCTTTGAATCGTGCAAGCTCCATAAAAATGGAACCTATCGATGAGACCTCCTTATTATGCGACTGGCACGAGTAGTTTTTATGCAAAGTTCAAGCTCGTTAAAAATTAAATCTAAGCAATCAACAAATGTTCCCCCAAAGTTTAAGCTCATTAAAAAATGAACCAATCTCCGGTAAATAACCATTGTGAATGCATTATCATAATCTCTTGAGCCTTGGTAGTGTTCTTACCATCACCTCCACTCTCTTTTAGCCGATCATATGCCTCCATTTGATTGTTTACCCTTTTGAGGAACATCTGCGATGAGTTATTTTGTTAGCCATCCTTGTGACACTGCCGTGATTGGAAAATTCCAAACCTTACCTGGAATCAGTTGCTACCTGAAAATATCACTCGTTCCTCAAAAAACAAGTCTCCTTTAAGATCTTTTCATATGACTCGTAAAATATGAAAAGATTGCCCAGCAATTGGCCTCTCTAACTCGTTAAAGCTATCAAAAGTGCTATCCCTCCTCTAGGTTTTAATCTTTTTGGATCTGAAGGATTATTACACAAAAACATCGAGCGCTTGTCTCATTCGGCTCGTTAAAACTATCGAAAATTCATCCCTTTCTTATTATTTCAAACTTTTTCGGACTTAAGGTATTATATGACGAAAAAGGATTATTGGAGTTTCCTTTCCGTCCCTTTTCAGACTCTCTAAAATTGAAAAAGGACCAAGTCATCATTGTCGTTAAACTCGTTAGAATCAATAGCGACAAACTTGTCCATATAGATAAGAACGAGTTTCATTATCGCTAGGCTCATTAAAACATAGTGACGGTTTTGCTCGAAGGGAAAATTATAGATCAATCATATGTTATCCTCCTCAAGATTGATAAAAATAAAGAGGTACTGGTCAACAATGACTGGGGAAAAATTGGGAAGAAAACTTGAAAAAACTTTATTTGTAGCAAGTCACTCTTGAACATGACACTTCCACTCCATGTTTGAGTTGGGTTGGGTTATTCCGTTCACTGGTCATATTACCATTGGTCCATCGTACCATCCATCTTTGGGGTTAACGCTACCAATCCATTTCAATGTCACCGATATGTTCAAGAGAAGTCACTCAGAGAATTCACCAACCCAGCTTGTGTCTCATCCACTGCAATACCTTCACACTTCATTCTTTCATGGCCACCACCCTGAACCTTGTATCATCAGATCATTTTCACCTCCACAAAATCATTTGCTCCATTCCGTGTTGTAGATGTGGGATTCATTATGACCCTCCTACGACGGGTCACTTCTTGTCGACATCAGCTCATTATCCAAGAAGGTGACCTAGGAACAACCCTTTCAGTAATTTGAAGCTTGCATGCCTCAATGGTAAGTTTCTCACTTCCAGTGACAGGTTTAGATCAATGGACTTCGACCAAAATATTTTACATGGTGTTCGACGCCAAGTCCCATTTTCCCACCACGTGAATTGTACTATTGTACCTTGATGGTCATCATCATTATTGGTGATTCCTCTCGTGCCTGTTAATAGCTTACATCATTTGCTGGTAATCAGGTGATGTCTTTCCATGTTCGACTCTAGAACATCTTTCACATGGATCGGCTTGTACTCCGAGCGAAGATTGAACGAGTTTGAAGACCTCGAATCTAGTTTCATCCATTCGGGCTACGATATATTCAGGAAAATAAAGACATCAAATGTACATCATTCCTGCATAGATGATCATCCAAATCAAAGGATGATGGCTCTATCAAAATCATCCATTTACCACATAGATGGTTGTCTGTCCTATGTACATGAAAATGAATTTATAAAGCTAAGCATGGGAATACCCGCCACAGCTAGATCATGAAAATATTATGAAGATAATGTATTGTATTGTATCTTATTACAGGTCGCCTTCCAATTCGAAAAAACCTCAGATCCTCATGATAAAGCATTTCACCCTACATCAAAATATTAACGACCTCATGCTTTAGGGGGCAACTGTTATAGACATATTTGGGCATTGCAACCCCAATCATATATGTCCATAAACCAAGGGCTTCTGAGTCCCTAAAAGTGTTGTTTCATACCCTAAAGGAACAAGGTCAGCTGATTACATCATCTCCCAGAAGTTCTCCATGGAAAACTGCTCAGAACTGGTCAAAACGGGACCATACAGACTGCTTAGTGCTAAGGGTGCGATGCATCTCACCTACCACATGCAAAAAGTGTGATGCATACTGGAAAGCCCTTCTGTAGGGTGCGATGGGCAAGAGTAGACAAATGGCAAAGACGGTTTGCAAGGTGGATGATCATGGAATCTTCCAGAAACTTCTCCTGTGACACTTGCCTCTTTGAATTTGCCTAGGGATGAGTAAGAGATCATGAATCTCCAAGTGGAACCAAGAACTATCAGAGAGAGGACACTAATCAAAATCCCAGAAGCTGACCCACCCCCCTCCAAACATCCATATATGGATCCCTCATCACAGAGATCCAGAGGTTGGAATCTTGTATTTTCTAAGGAAGTGTTGTTGGTTTCTTGGTGGAACATCATAGTGTTGGGTGATCTAAGCTTTTCGTGAGGTGAAGAAGGGCTTTCATGCTGGGAGGATGATGTTGGGTCAGATCAATGGGTTGTAATCCTCTCTGCTATTCTTTCTGTCAATAAAGTTATTCGAGTTTTCCTCCACATTCTTGTATGATTGATAATATATGCATTTGTGTGATCAATATATATCTGGCCCTATATTGTTTATGATTGTAGATATCTGTACTTTGATAGTGTTATGCTGCTTTGACTTTACAGATGCTCTATGAAGTGGGGTAAGTGAGGAAGGAGCAACAAATATCTGTCAGAGGGGAGAGGAAACAAGTAAGGAACCAAGTGAAAGATTGAGGTTGGTACTCTGCTTCTCTCTCATTGTCATAAAGGAAAACTGAAGTAACTTTATCTTGTTTGTTTCTAAGATAACTATCTGTATAGTGGGACTAGCAGCTCTACATGGACACTAGATTTCCTGATAACACCTTGCAGTCATTATGTTGGGGGCATGACAACGTATCTTAAGCACAATTTTCTTTGTTTCAAGATTGTGTAAAAATGAAACCTCCCTCGAGCACATTTTTTCTTTATTTCGAGCTTGTGTAAATGTTGGCTTAGGGGGTCCTGACCCAAGTTCAGAGTTAGTTATGCCAACCAAAAAATCCCTACACTATTGGCCCTTTCAACAACAACCCATGTAGTGCAAGCCGCAGTCCCATCCAAAGTAATATGGGGGATGCAAGAACCAAGTTTCTGTATCCATAGATGAGTGTGATGTCTTTTAGTGCCTCAGGTTTGCCTTCATGCAGATCGATAAGCCCTTAGGGCTCGATACTGAAACTCTATTAAAACAATCTTCAAAACTTCGTGGAGGTCTATGATTGGTCTTTGAGGACCTACATTAGTTAATCTATCCACTTACATGCACTAGATAACAGTCCTAAATTAGGGTTCATGAGGATAAACTTACGTTATTAATAAACATCAGATATTTTATTAGAGTCTTCACGAAATTACATAAACATGATTGCATACATCATTTAATAGCTATTCGAGAGAATCATGCATCATTGGATCAATATTTCGTAAACACATTATTTATCCACAGGATATATCATAAACAAAAGTAAACATAGATAAACAAATGTACATAGGATTTCTTCGGTAACTTTCTTTATTTATCTTCAATTCAGCGTTACAGGCTCAAGACTTTCTTGTGCACTCAGTTGCAGGGGTCCATGCACTCAGCTGTAGGGGTCCATGCACTCAGCTGCAGACTCTAGCTAGTCCTCTGCGGACTCAACTACAAAACCTTTCTCTCCTATCTGACCCACTTCTCTGCACTATCACTTCTAAGACTCCATCTGTTATCCACATAGACATGCCTTAGTTTCTCTAAGACACACCTATTTATAGCCATTTACATACAATCCCATGGTGTGGGGACCATGGGTGGGTCTCAAAACGGACTCAAAATTTACATAAACAAGGGGCTAAAACCCCTTTGACTCCTAATCATCCATGTGCTCCACATACACAAATCGTGGAGACTTCACATTACTTACAAAGAATACATCAAAACTTCGGTTATTTTAACCCCAAAACTAACCAGAGGGACCCCATCCCAATAGGCCCCCAACATAAATATCGTAACTTGCCCTCAAGTCACTTGGTTGGTGCTATGATATGGATGTTAAGATCCACCATCTCTACTTGGATCATGACAACTTTGGCAGTGCTCTGAGTGGCTTCCTGTTTAACCTCCTCAACTAAATTCTTTGTAGCTAGTCCTTCTGCGACCTAGCATCACTATCTGTTGTGTCTGTTGCAAGCCCTTTAGCTTATCCTAATAGTGGCCATGACCTGATAATCCTTCTCTAACCAAGGCTACATCTTGGCCTTAAGTAAGGCCTCCTTCTTCTGTGTTGTCTCTACCTACGCAAGGAGCTTCTTCACCTCCTGTAATTTTGCTAGGCACTGTGCTGGTACAATGGAGTATGCGGTTGCCCTAACCTCATCATTCTGTCACTGTAGCTCCCTTATTTATATAGTCAATGTCTTCATGTTCAGATCCTCCTGTAGATTTATCACCAACTCCATTTATTTCTCAAATAATGTCGAATGTCAGCAACTCTGGCATCTAGGGTGGCCATTCCTTATTTTATGGTGGCTCCGCACTGCTCCCGGACCTCAGGTGGAGTCATGGAATACAAATTTAACTACATCTCTATGATCTTCATATTGAGTTCAAATTGAACTCAGTCCACCTCTACTTTGGCTTCGCTCACACCACCAGCTAATTTTCTTATCTTTGCAGTGATTTCCAGGTTGTCTATTTGTGGGCCCTCGACTTCGCGATGTCATTATGCCTCTGGAATGTTAATATTTCTTGGATCATCATCCTGCTCTTCAGTGGTCACACTATAACATTCGAGTGCATGGCGTAGCTGGGTGCTCCAATATGGCTTGACCCATTCCATAGGTTCTTGCAATGTTCTGAAGATAACTACCTTAATCTCTTGTAGGGTTTCATCGATGCTCACAAATCCATCTTGAAAAGTAAATGTCAATAAGAACCCTTCAATCAATATATCCCACTTCATGGTGCCATGGAGGAGCTCCATTTTTAGATACCATTTCATGGGAATTGTATCCAAAGTATGGCAAAACATGTGCACTCATTCTGGTTGTGGCTCTGTCCCCCATGCTTTAGTCCATTTTTCTAGGTGATCACGTGGATCATCCTTCTCGCTATGTTTATCAATCAATCTAGTGTTAGGGAACCCAAACTGTAACCTCATCATTCTTCTGTAATCTCACCATCCATCAAAGCTATCTTTGTGCGTACCCCACCATCGTGTAGGCGTACCACGTAGTGCCAAATCTAATGCTTGGAAGCGGTGATCCTCAGGGATTTCTTGGTCAAATGCATCCATAAACTGATCCAAGTTAGTTAAATCATCATAATAAGGTAAGTTCCTTACCTATGACAAAACACAATGCATCGATTTTGTCATCATATTGCATCACAACGTAGATACTTCATGAAAATGATTCTTCCAATGATCTAACTCTTCATCTGAATCAGAGGTATAGGAACTCTCTCGGTCCCACGCAATCCATCCACCTATTGTTGGATTGATCCATTCCTAGTATCGCACTGTTATTTTATAGATTTGATCTAGTTCTTCCTCACTTTCTTCATAATTGCAAACTAGCTCAGTGTAGCATGCCCCTTCTACAGGGTCCAACAGAGCTACAACCCGAAGCAATTTTTTTTCAAACGACAATGTCCTCCTCTTCAAATTGATGACCCCATTCATGTCAATGGCCTAGTCAATTCCAAGGAGCACGGGGTATGGATTACTGTCATCAACAATTTCTATCACCTCAACATCAGCCATCATGCTCATACCTTCTATATCAATTGTGACTTCGTATAATCATCCCATAGGGATGATTTTCTGCTGGTTTTCCATTCTGAGATGGATTAGAGACTACTGCAGCAGACATATCCCCATTATTTCCGATGTTTGTTTTCGAAAAACATTTGCATAAGACCCCAGATCCAAGATGACCTGGTCCATCTCGTAATCTCCTATTTGCGAGGTGAGCATAATCTCGTGTCTTGTTCCTGCCTTATGTTTGCTAATTTTTCTAACTACACGATGTCCATCAAGGATGTTCTCTTTGCTAGTGCATTTGCTTATTAACTCCTACAAGCCTTTCATAGGTTTGCTATCATGCAGTAATTTCATGTAGGTCTCCAAGAACATGGTAAGTACAGAGAGATCAAATTCTGTAGGCGTGTTGCTTTCTTGCACTTTGTTCTAGCTTCCTGAGGTGGAGGCCTCAACAAAGCTCTTCTTGGATTCCATAAAAGCTTCCTTAGTGTTCTCTAGATCAAAACAAGCTTCCCTTTCTGGGGCCTTGCGGACCCATCCATCCTCTTCACGCTATTTACCCTCATCATTGCCAGTTTTTATTCCATTCCTCAGCACGATATTCACCTTCTGATCTTCCTCGCGGGGCTTAGCTATCATAATTTGTAAGTTTTTCATAGGTTGTTGAGGCTGCACCTTCTTCTCATGCGTCTTAGCTATCAAAACTAGGCATTATTATATAGTATGGTCAAACTGGATACAATATTGACATGACGGGCGTGTATGATTCTGAAACTTCGGTGCGCAGTGCCTAGCTCATCCGAAGTTGTAACAGATAACCTAAACCCGGCCTCTACCAGGTCCCCCTCCTCCTTGGCCTTGTCCTCATCCATGATATCCTTTGCATGCTCCTCCAACACCTTGCCCTGGAGCTGGAGTTTTTACTTGCATCCAGTATGTAGGTGTTCTTTCCATCATCAGCTCATAGCTATGATAGTGGCGCTCATCATGGCACATTGATTTGCAGAAGTTACGGAACAACTGTTGTTGTCTAGATGAACTTTTGAAGAAAATGAAAGTTGTCCGATGTATGTTGTCCAGTGACCTGGCAAATAATGCACCATAGCATAGCCCCCACACTCGACCTTGCTAGAGGTTCTATCCTCAGGGGATTGGTCCCCCTTCTATAAGATAATTCATGAATATGGGATAGTTGTCTTTATTGGTCCCCTTGCTCTTACACTTCAGACACCAGACTTCTAGGTGCACCTCTGGTTTAGTCTCCTTGTCTTTCTTCAAGCTCTACAATTGCAAGCAGAGGCTCTGTAACTGAGAGTGAATCTGTTGTACCCTCAAGGTTGTAGACTGAATGGGCGTAGCATACAACTTCATCATGATTTCCAGGGCTTCTGCTTAAGTTCCTATCTTCTGTTATGACAAAGAAATCCTTAGGTGAGGTAGAAGCGAAGCTATAAACCACTAGCAATGCTGACCATCTGTGAGATGCATGTTAGCTTCTCGGATCACAAATTTACACCTTCGATATAATACCCAAGGTGTCTCATCAACCCTCATCATGATTTCCTCAAATCCAACAACTGACTACGAGTCAGACTTAGGCTTACTAAATTCCTTGTTTAAAGAAGCCTTAGTTTCTGCTAGTGATGCTAGAGGATTTTAGAACAATACTTAATATACCAAGTCAACGCACAATCCTGTAGAGCAGTAACCAGTTGTTCCATCTTTATATTGTCATCAGTAATCTACTGTGTTGTCCACACAACATTCGAAACAAACCAAAATTGCTATGTATCTTCACTCCATATGCCCTTGAAATTCAACACCTTCATTGTGTTTGACATGTTGAATGGTGGTGGTGGTGGAGGAGGTGTGGGCGAAGGTGTATGTGGTGGAGGTGGAGTGGTCGGATGATGTGTTTGTTGAAAACCCTGTGTTATCAGCTAGGCAACACTCCGTGGTGAGGCATGTACTGCTTCCTCGTCATTGCTCGAAGGAGGTCCAATGAATGGGCTATACTCAAAACCTAATCTCTCTTGATCTCTGAAGAATTTTTCACTTCGCGTAGCTTCGAAAATCAAGGCAATGGCATAACATGTTTTTCACATAACAACATTTTAATCCAAGTATTCAAGCATCTTAAATACTTACCTCATAGTCGTTTGAAAAATCTCTGATCTTCTTCATTATAGCTGACTGATGTATCGATTGCAAATTTTATAACAAATCCTCCCAATCCAATCGAGCTAATGATCAACGACCCATGCCATCTGAGTTTTGGAGGCTTCTAATCGTTGCACTAATTTAGGAGTCCACATTATAGGATTATCAAGCTTCCACCTTATTTGGTTGGCTGTAAATTTGGCTAACCACCCATACAATTCAATGGGAAAAGTGTATAAGATTTCTTGTATTTCTCTATATAGATACGGATTCAGCTACTCTTCTTTTGAAAAACACATATTCCTGTTTTCCTATGTTGTGAACTTGTGAATATTCTGATCCAACCACTTTTCAATTTCTTTCTTTCTCGGATTCCATTGATGCGACATCACACATCTCCTTCAAGCAGATCCGAGTCATGACAATAGAACCATTTGTTGGCTTAGGGGGTCCTGACCTAGGTTCATAGTTAGTTGCGCCAACCAAAAAATCCCTACACTATTGGCCCCTTCGGCAACAAACCGCATAACACATGATACAATCTCACCTGAAGTAGTATGGGGGGATGCAAGAACCATGTTTCTACATCCGATGAGTGTGATGTCTTTTAGCGCCTCAGATCTGCCATCAGGGAGATTGATAAGCCCTTAGGGCTCAATACTACAACTCTAATAAAATATTATTCAAAACTTCATGAAGGTCTACGATTGGTCTTTGAGGACCTATATTAGTCAATCTATCCACTTACACACACCAAAGAATAGTCCTAAATTAGGATTTGTGCCGATAAACTTATGTTATTAATAAACATCAGATAATTTATCAAAGCCTTCACGAAATTACATAAACATGCTTGCGTACATAATTTAATAGTTATTGAAAAGAATCACACATCATTGTATCAATATTTCGTAAAGACATTATTTATCCATAGGATATATCGTAAACAGAAGTAAACATATATAAATAGATATACATAGGATTTCTTTGATAACTTTCTTTATTTATCTTTAGTTCAGCCTTACAGACTCAAGACTAGCCTGTGCACTCAATTGTGGACTCTACCTAGGCCTCTGCGCACTCAAATACAAAGCCTTTCTCTCCTATCTGACCCCTATCACTTCTAAGACTCCATCCGTTATCCACATAGACATGCCTTAGAATCTCTAAAACACACCTATTTATATCCTTTTACATATAATTCCATGGCATGCGGACCATGGGTGGATCTCAAAACCAACTCAAACTTTACATAAACATGGAGCTAAAACTTCTTTGAATCCTAATCATCTATGCGCTCTACATCGACAAGTCATGGAGACTTTACATTACTTACAAAAAATACATCAAAGCTTGGGTTATTTTAAACTCAACACTAACCTAGGGGACCCCATCCCAACAATAAAAATGAAACTTATCTCGAGTTTATTTTGGTTATTATTTCCAAGACTCGTTAAACTCATGAAAATCCCTAGCTTCTTTTTCTATCTTTTCATGCCCGTAAAACATACATAAAAATGCTGAGTACTTTCAATCTTTTCCTACTTGTTAATTAAATTGAAATTAAGTAATATGAATATATTTTAACACTTTTTCAAACTCGTTAAAACTTACGAAAAATAGAAACCATAGAGTCCTCTTGTAAGCCCTTTTCAGACTCTTGAAATATGAAAATATTGTCGAGTACTTGATTGTTCGAACTCATGAAAGTAAATGAACAACCATCCACTAAGTATAAGTCTACCCCTTTTAAGGACTGAGCTAGCACTATTTATGAAAAAGATATACATTATTCAAACATGGTCAATAGAGTTCAGTCTTGTATTATTTTATCCTTTTTCAGACTTGAGAGACTAAATGTATGAAAAAGAACATGATGGAGTTTACTTATGTTTCTCTTCTGACTTCCTAAAAGTGAAAAAAATTAAGCTTTACTTTCACCGAGCTCGTTAAAATTTTATGGTAAAAGAACTGAACAAGTTTCCTTTTTATGTCTTTTTCAAACTCGTAAAAGAAAAAAACACTAAGTTACCCCTTTACCTGACTCGTAAAACTTAAACAATATAGGACTCATTAATCATAAAGAGATAGAACCATTCTTTCTTAGGGTTCTTTAAAATAACATCGATGGACTCATCCAAGGAATGAGGTTATAGTACAAGCATATGTTATCCTCCTCAAGCTTGTAAAAAATAAATAGGTCCTTACCAACAATGGTGGGGGGAAATTGGCAAAAGGTGTTCATTTTACATTTATCATAAAGGTAGTATGCCGCTCTTGGACACGACACTCTGTCACACTGGTGTCCAGGTTGGGAAATCCATTTGTCTTATAGTTAATCAAACCCCATTGAAATTATTCAGCTAGTTTTGAGTATTATCATTGAGTCAAATGCTATAATCACAAATGCATTAGAAAAACCATTATAGCTCTGTCACAAAAACGTAGTCTTGATCCCTGCATACTTTTGTCTCTGGTACAACTATACCTCCATGAGAGCCAAGCACTATGAGAGCCAAGGAAATCTAGATTTTAAATGAACTCCACCGTCACGCTACCATGATCTCACCTAAATCGATCCCGAGATGACAAAACAAAACCAAGCTTGGATGCCTCATAATTATTTCACTCTCCCTTGAGGAATTTTCAAGTCTCCACCCACCTGTTGAGGGCTTCCCAGAGAAAACCATCCCCACCCCTAGCCCTTGGGATTTTCCTGATAGCAGCTCACTTGGATCCAAAAAATTTCAGAAATCCATAGCTCAACTAAAAATAAATCCCATCAGACCATGGTTATCCAGAAATTGGAAACACAAGGTTGAAACCGCTGTCAAACATGGAAACACCCATGCTAATGAAAGTAGGAGAAATAAATACACACATGCATATACCATGTATGCACAAACCAACTAATAAATCACATGTGCAACCTATTACCTACAAGTAGTCTTGCTGAAGCTACTTGATCTAACTCTTCCTTTCTTTTCGTTGTTTCATTTTCCATCTTTTTTGTGGTTGTCCTTCCTTTGCCTGATTTCATTCATTTTCTTACTTTCTCCTCTTAGTGCTCTCCTCCTCTCTGAAACTAATTCCAACACAAAATTGAAAAAAAACCCCAAATTAATGCTCTTATGACATTTTATTATCAATGCCTTTAATTTCTTCATTTCTCCTGTTTTTTCCTTCAATTTACCTCTCATGCAGTTATGTGACCTTCACTTTCCTTTTCTCCTAATTTCCTTTATTTTCATAAATAAAATTCCAATTAATGCCACTTTTCCTTTCCAAAGCCTTTGTGAATTAATTTTCCAATTTCCTTAGCCATAATAAACCAAATGAACACCCTCTAGGATGTTTTTGCAAACATTTATCTTAAAATACGTGTCCAAGGACCTTGGTCTTATTTTTCCTTTATTAACTTTATTACATGAAATTTTAACTTGGGGTTGTTATAGACTCCTCCCCCTTAGGGAAAAACCATCCTCGGTGTTGTATAACACCTATGACTTTCAAAATCATTGAAAACACAGAACATACTACTTATGGAGTTTTATAACTTAGCTTGATGAAGTATTTACAATGAACAACCTACTAAGAAGAAAACCCATCATGGAAACCTAACAACATTACAACCATACTACTTATTGGAGATTTATAGCTCAAATCATTGCGATATTTACAATAAAAACCATATATTTACAATAAAAACCATACATAAATATGTACATATACCAAGAACTCATTTTACTAAACTGCGAAACTATAAAGGATACATAGCCTGCCTTTAACCATCCATCTATCCTATAGCTTCATCGGCCCTAAAGTGCTTCCACTGCACTTTAACTTGCTTGATTTCTCTGTTCCATAACATGAGGTGTTCCCACTACAATATGCACTAAGGTTCTGGTAGGATTTCTCCTTCTCGTTCCACCTGCAATATAGACTAGTTAATCACATGATCAACATCCTTTACATATATTTTAATAAATGAAACATGGAAAACATCGTGGACTTTCACTGTCTGAGGTAGTGAAAGTCTATAGGCCATTGGTCCATTCCTCTCAAGGATCTTGAAAGGCCTAAAATACTGAAGTGCCTACTTGGCACATGATACAATTCTTAATGAACTCTTCTCGGGATTGATACGCAAGTACACATGCTCCCCAACTTGAAACTTTTTAAATTCCTTATGCTCATCTACATAGCTCCTTTTTCTATCTGTGTTGCCTTTATATTCTTCTTGATAGCCTACATTTCCTGTTCCATTTATTCCAACATGTCTAGTCCTATGAATACCCTGTTCACTAGACTTACTCTAACTGATGAGAATATTACAGCTCCATGCGTAGAGTGCCTCAAACATACTTATCATCAGTGGCTCCTGACACCCATTACTATAAGCAAACTCAACTAGTGGAATATACTCCTCCCATATCATCTATTAATGCATAATTTACATCCTCAACATATCCTCCAGTATCTTGTTGACCCTCTCGATGTGTCCATCTGTCTACGGATGATAAATTGTGTTGAAGGCCAACTCTGTAACCAAACCTGCAAATAACTCCTTTGAAAACTTGGAAGTGAACTTGGCATGTCTAACTAACACACTATTCTTTACAACACCATGCAACTTGACTATATATCTAATGAAGACATGTGCTACCTCACTTGGTGAAAAGGCATACTTAACCTCTATGAAGTGTTCTACCTTGCTATCAACCACAACCATGATATAATCATGCTTCTTCGAGGTCCTCAACAATCCTATAATGAAATCCATGGAAATTACCTCTCATTTCCACTCTGGAATTATAATAGGATATAACAAATCAGTTGGGTGCTCACACTCAAATTTCACCTGCTGACATTACAAATATTTAACAACAAACTCAGCCACTTCTTTCTTCAAATTTGACCAATAGTAAAACTTATTCACAGTTGTCAACATCTTCTGATATCCAAGTTGACCTTAATCTAGCTTGGCATGAAACTCCCTGAAGATATTCTTCTTGATCTCATTGTCATCTGACACATAGATCATGTCCCTAAATCTCACCAACCATCTATCATGAGGTGACACTCCTCATCCCTATCACCTTCACCATGCTGCTGCAACCTGTTCTTCAACTAGTCGTACCTATCATCATGTTGCCCTACTTGCAAGACCCGCTCCTGTAAATGTTTTCTATAAGAGATCACATTTTCAACATGGTTTACCTACACTCTCCTACTCAGAGCATCTGCAACCATGTTATCCTTTCCTTTAATGTATTTGATCTCAAAATCAAACTTGCTGAGGGTAACTAACCATCTAGCTTGCATGCAATTCAGATTAGGTTCTTTAAACAAGTATCTCAATCCACTACGATCGCTCATAAACACAAATATCATGCTAAGAATATAGTTCCTCCACATATTCAATGTATGAATGATCATTTCCAACTCAATAGAATGAGTCATATAGCTCTACTCATGCTCATTTAGTTTCCTTCACTCCTACCATACCACATGTCCTTCCTGCATAAGGAATCCACAAAGTCCTCTCTTGCAAGAATTTGTACACACCACAAATTATTTTCTTGGATTTATAATCTTTAGAACTAGAGCATTCACAAGAGACTTCTCAAAACTAGTTTCACATTCCTTGATATACTCAAACTTATTTCCTTTTCGTTGAAAGGATGTAATAGGATAGGAAATATGTGAGAAGTTCCTGATGAATATTCTCTAGTAACTTGCCATTCCCATGAATGATCTAAACTCATCCAAATTACTAGTATTTTCCCACTCCATGATAGATCTAATCTTTTCTAGATCCATTTCTATGTTTTCCTTGGAAAAAACATGTCCCAAGTAATGTACAGTTGTTTGAAAGAAAATTGATTTGCTAAGCTTGGAATACAACTAATACTTTCTCAAAAGTCTTAACACTGTTGCCAGATGTTTTATGTGCTCTTCCTCTTTCTTAGAGTATATCAATATGTCATTAATGAATAAAATAAAAAAACTTGTCCAACTAAGGATGCAACACAATATTCATCAAGCACATGAAAGTAGTTATAGAATTAGTCAAACCCAAAGGAACCAAAACAAACTCATACTTCCCATACCTGGTCCAACAAGCAGTACTGTAGATGTTATTTTCTTTGATACATGGCTGATGATATCATGATCTAAGGTCAATCTTCAAGAACATTGTTTCTCCCTTCAACTGATAAAACAAGTCATTGATCCTTGGAAATGGGTACATGTTCATTATCATCACCTTGTTTAGTTGCCTCTAATCAATGCACAATCTAAGAGTACCATCCTTCTTCTTCACGAAATATACTAGTGCACCCCAAGGTGATACAATTGGCCTAATGTATCCCTTTTCAAGGATTTCCTTTAACTGCAACCTTAATTCCACTAGCTTTGGAGTGCTCATTCTGTAAGGTTATTTTGATGTTGGCGTTGCTCCTAGTACCAACTCAATAGAGAAATCCACTTCCCTGTGAGGCAACAAATCTAAACTTTTTGTTGGGAATACATCTTGAACTGCTACAAGATAGGGTACCTCTTGAGCATTTCCTCAACATCCTTACCCTTGTCAGTGGAAATATGAATTGCAAACAATACACATCCTTTCCTACTATTTTACTTCGCCTGCATAGATGTGACCATCCTTAATATTGTAGGCTTCTTCTTCCCCTACAAGATTCTCTTTTCCCCATTATCATAAGGGCACTCAATATCCTTGTCATAGAAACAAACTTTTGTCATATCGAGGTACAACCAAACCATACCCAAAAACATACTATATGATCCAAATGGAATCACATCCAGATTTGTTGATGTAGGCATATCATTTAGCTCAAATGCACAAGCTCTTGCCTAATGATGAACTCTCTTCTTAGTACGTATATCCAATTGCACCAACCAAGACTATGCATGAATTTATTTTCTCAAACCACACTATCCACCAGATGGATAACATCACTATAATTAGATCTAGTGTCAATCAAAATAGAAAAAAATTGATCGCAAAGCCTACCTTCCATTTTAATAATGGATGCCTCGTGATATGCCTCCTTATTGTCCACAAATGCATAAATCTAATGAATGGTATGGCCAAGATTCCAAACTATTTGTACCTTCCAAGCATTGTATATCTAAGGCCTGCCACCCTAGTACAATGGAAAATCCTTCTTGCGATGACATTTTCCACAAATCCAGCACTGCAACGACCCCCTACCATCACCTCTATTTTATTTCTCTCCAGACTGATGTCCATGTCCCTTCTCAGATACATTAAACTTCTTATAAGGAGAAACATTCTCTTTCTCACCTGCATCAGCTGGGATCTTGTTCTCTTCTGTAGCAATTTCCCTTTACCTTTCTCATTCCCATTCAATTCATTCTTAAGCTCAGCTTTACACTTTGATTTCTCATAACAATGTTTCAATTTCTTGATGACTTCCTCCAACAACCGAGGCTCATCAAACTCAATCCAGCTTGTATATGTTGTTGGATACCCACTGATAAACCTTTTAATCTTTGCTTTCTTATCCTTGAGGTAAGGAACATACTTCAATAGCTCCATGAACCTGTTAGTATATTCATCATTTGTCATAAAATCCATTCTCATCTCATAAAACACCTTAGCTTTTTCATCGTAATATTTATCAGATAGGTACTTATTCTTGAAGAGTCTCTCAAACTCATCCCAAATCAACTCTTCTTCTCAAACGCCTTTGACATTCTTCATGTATTCCCACCAAATATTTGATTTCCTTTAATATTAGAGGTAGTTATTTTAGCTTTCATGTCCTCTCAATAGTTATGTAACCTAAATAATTTTTTCATCCCAAGGAACCATACCTTTACATCTTTCGACTTCTTCATCTCCCTATCAAATGTAGGAGGCTTGGCTTTTTGGAATTCCTCTGGAAAGTATTAATCCTCCTATAAGGATGATGGTGGTGATGATGGTGATGATGTCTCCTGGATGAGGAACTAGAATGAAACCCACACATACCATTCCTCCTATCAATGTATCCACTAATTTTCCACCTCTAACTGTGTCCCCTCTATTTGACATGTAGCCTAACCGAGACCTGCTAACATATGCGCCATTAGTCTTCTCTCATGTTATTGCCTAATCCTCGATTGTCCTTATCTCTACAAGTCTGACAAATTATGAAGGATCACTGCATTGACCTGTACCTACCTTTCTTGAGCTCTTACAAATCATTCCTGAGCCTCAATCAACTTACCATTGCATTCCTTACAAATTCTTATCTTTTCCCTCGAAATCATCAATGTATCTGCTATATTAGGAGAATATTCATCTCATTATTTATCAACTAATTTTTAGCGAGAGTCATATGAACTGTATTCCGTCATTTTTCTCATCATATTTGATTCTCTTCTTCCTACACACATTCCATGCTAGATAAACCAACTAGATGCCATAATCAAAATCATACCTCAATGACGTTCAGGGGAGGCTATCTCGTCTAAAAAATCAGTCCAAATTAGCATGATACATGTATATACATAATCATATCAATATATTGACATGATGCATGACAACACTATATTCATACAATGACCTCCATACACTAGACTCCTACATGGAAGCCATGACCATGATAATGCATGCCTAACAACATGCATCTAATTCATTTGGTGAAAGTGTTTGAACCATGCTTTGATACCAATCCATAACCACCCCTTCCACATTTACCCACTTTCACCCATTTTCTAGGGTAAACATGAGCTGAGGGCTACTATGACATGACTCAACCTCCTAAGTAGAGTTAAGGAAATGGAATCTAAAATTTGAAACTTTACTCACCTCCCTTAGGAGGTACAGGACCCCCAAGAGCTAAACAACCACCTCAAGTGCCCAAACACTGAGTTAAATTTCTTTTTTAGTGATCTAGATTTCCAATCACCTACATTACAAACAAATTCAGTGGTTTTGATCCTCCAGTCACATGTATAACCCTACCTTCCAGTGACTGTAGTCTAGATTTCCCAGTTCCCAGCATGTGACTCTGAAATCACAACGACCTTTTCAGGGTCTGACTCCCAACCAATTCCTAGAACTTAATGATACTTTCCAAAATAAATGGCATAAATACAAAGACGTCAACACAAAACTTGATCAAGGACTTGACCTAATGTGGCCTAACCATGACAGTCATTTCGTTAAACATTTTGAGAACATGTAATCTATAGGTCATGAATGCATATTTGAACATAGGGATTTGATACTTATTTGAAAATAATCAAGAAGGTATAATTCCCTCTCATAATAGTTGCAATAACATATATTAACTCATGCATTCATTAACCATTCATCAAGAAATCAAACATATGGAGAGCCTTAGCCAGAATCTATTCTGAAACCATGCTTACAAATAACATATAACCAGAATAATAAGCATGATAGAACAACCATCAAAGACACATAATAACAAGTATAAATACTCATGAAATACAATAGGAAAGAGATCTTATTAACATATACGAAATCCAACCAAGTTAGGGACTTCCACATATTACCCAACCATAGATTGAGTTGAACCAAATATTTCTTTCATTCAATCACACACGTGCCATATTCCAAGCATGAATGTGGGATCTCATGGGATAAACCAAGACATAAACAACCAAGGGAATCTAGAGGTTAAACCACCTCCACCCTTATGCTACCATGGTCTCACTTAAACTAGTCCCGAGATCACAAAACCAAACCAAGTTTGGATTCCTTAGAATTCCTTCACCATCCATTGAGGAATTTTCCTGTCTCCACCCACCTGTTGAGGGATTCCCAGAGAAAACCAATTTAACCCCCAACCCTTGGTGTTTTCCTAATACCACCTCACCTTGATCCAAAACCTTATGAAAATCCATAGCTCAACCAAGAATGAATCCCATCACACCATGGCTATCCAAGAATGGATAAGGAAAGGATGAAACCACTGTCAAACCTAGAAAAACCCATGCTAATGACAACAAGAGAACCAAATACACACATGCATATACCATGCATGCACAAACCAGCAAGGAAGTCACATGTGCAACATGTTACCTGCAAGAACTCCTACTCAAGCTGCTTGATCCAACTCTTCCTTTCTTGTCCTTTGATACAGACTTATGCAGGGACACAACAAGTACAGACATAAACACATAGATGCAGCAGAAATAAAACTTCATTTCATTTATATCAAAGAACTAAAATATGCTTACATACATAATGGAAATAAACTAGCTTGGGTGATGGTAGCTTATCTCTGAGAAGAGATGTGGTAGCCACATGACTTTTAACTATGTTAAAATGAGGCTCGAAGGCCTATTTATTATTGCGAAATAATGGAAAACCCTAAAAACCCAAAAACCTAACGCTAAGAGATGAAGCACCAAAATTTTGGGCCCCTTTGGGGTAAATTGGTACATCAACTTCCTGGGGTTGTAATATTGGCATACGATATCTGTTTGACATCCAAAATACCTCTATAAAAATATATATCCAAGGAATATACGTTTTTATTGCAAATGTCAAGTAAAGACTCATGTTTTCCCATTTTCTAAAAAAATGTCGTTTAGGGTTTCAAAACAACTTTGGAAGTTTGGGACTTGAAAAACTACCAAAAATAGTAAACTTTACTAATATTAATGAAACTAAAAGAATGAAATAAAAATGGTGGGCGTCCAACTGGAATAGGTGGGTGAGCACCGATATCCACGTCGATCAGTACCGCCCGAACGCCCCCCCCCCGCCGCCCCCCCAATAGGAAGCAATGGTTGGAATTTCTATTGAGTCCCTCAATGAGATGGGGAAACTTCTACTGAACTTGGTCCCTGATGAGCCACTTTCCTTGGTGTAGGAATTGACCAAATTTTGACAACATGATAAAATTGGATATTTTGTTGGTGAATTTTCTTGATCTATGTGTCCATGATCCGATCAGTTGTGGTCTATTCCATTCATTCTCATTTTAGCTTTGCTGGTGTGAGTTTTTCTGCAATGTCTAATGTGTTCATTAATGGTCGAAAGTATGGCCGAAGGTGGTCGACATTGAACACTAGGTACATTCCAAGGAATGGTGGAATTTTGAGTTGGAAATAATTATCTCCTACAACCTTGGTGATGGTGTATGGCCCATATCAGATCAGGCAAAGCCTATAGTTGGGCCCAGTGATGTACTCCTACAAATGTAACCAAACTTTGTCACCATCTGAAGTTGTGTGGCACCCGATGTTGATCACGAAGCTACTTGTACTTACCATTGGATATAGCTAATATGTCATGAACCTACTGGAAGATGTATTCAATGTGTTGAATGAAGCTATTGTCCCTATCATCTTCAGACTAGACATGAGCTAAATCTACCTAAGTAGCTACAAATGGTATGGCTACATCAATGGGAGACCGTGGCTAGAATCCCAACCCCACTTGAAAGGGGTTGTGTCTAGTTGAGCTATGGAGAGCTCTATTGTAGCAGTACTGGACATAGTGAAGGATTTCTTCCCATGTGCGGGGAAGCCTTGACTTGTACATGCACAAAATTTGGATGATAATCTTGTTGACAACCTTTGTGTGGCCATTATTTTGGGGGTGGAAGTTGATGGACTTAGTGATCTTGGTATCCAACATCCACAAGAGACTCGACAAAAATGTACTTAGAAACCTATTATCCCAATCTGAGATAATGGATACTGGGATCCCAAAGTGTATCCACACTTGTTCAAGAAGAGCTTAGCAGTGGCTTCGACGATGATACTCTTCTTCTAGGCTGCAAAAAGGGCCATCTTAGAGAATCTATTGACAACCACGAAAACACGGTCATTTCCATGCTTAGTAGAAGGAAGTCCCATCATGTAATCCATGGAGATGGATTTCCAAGGCCGATTAGGAGTAGGAAGAGGGTTATATAGGCCTTTCTTCTTGATTGTCAGTTTGGAAATGGAATAGGGAGCATATGATATAATGTAATTCCCAGCATCCTATCAAAGGTTTGACCAATAAAAACACTTCTGCGATACTACCACTATTTTCTCTAACTCTGAAATGTCTAGCGACCAGAATGTAGTTCACCTCCAAAATCATCTTGGCACACTTTCTTGAAGGAACAAAAAGGTATCCTAGGTGGCATAATAGTGTGCCTTGGAGGTAAAAATATGGAACTTTCTTGCCTTCCAGGAGCACCTAGTATGTGTTACCGAATTCTATATCACTCTTGTAAAGATGTAACCATCTTGAAGTCCCATGCCCATAAGAATCGAGCACAGTGGTCAGTTCCATAAAGAGTGGTTGGTTGAGATAGTCTGCAACATTATTAGTGTTTCCCTTCTTGTAATTGATGTTCATATTGAATAGTTACAGATATGTGGACCATTTCTGATGGTGATCGTTGTGCATATTTACTTGTGATTGTATAAACTACAAGGGTCGATGGTCTATGTGGATGACCATTTCATTCCCCATAATGTAATGTGTCCATTATCAGCAGGCCTACACAATGGAATACATATTTTTTTCATAAGTGGGATACTTGCAGGTTGTATCTGAAAGTTTCTCACTATGATATGCCACTGGATGCCCTTGTTAGGTAAGAACTAGACCAATAGCATATTCAGAGGTGTCTATCTCAATTTCAAATGGTTGTTGCAGGTCTGGTAATGTGAGCACTAGTGCAGAGCATAGGTGATGCTTGAAATCAATAAATGCCTTCTGTTGGGATTCATACCAGAAGAAATCTTATTTTTCTATGACCTTTGTGACTTTACTCAAAGGCCAAGTGATATGAGAGAATCCCAACATGAACCCGTGATAGAAATTGGCAAGACCCAAAATGTTACGGAGCTCTCTTAGAGTGTTTGGGGCTATCCAATCCTGAATAACTTATATCTTAGCTAGGTCCACATGCACACCTCGCTCATCAATGACGTACCCCAGATATTGAACCTAGGTCATACCAAAAATGTATTTCTCGAAATTGGCACATAATTTGTGTTGTAGTAGGTTTTGGAGGACCTGTCGGATATGGTGTATGTGCTCTTCCTAGATCTAGCTGAAGATCAGGATGTTGTCCAGGAACACTACCACGAACCAGTTCGTGAAGGGTCTTAAGATGTCATTCATCATCCACATGAAGGTTGTAGGGGAATTCTTCAACCTGAAAGGCATGACGAACCATTCAAAAAGGGCCTCCTTGGATTTGAAGGTGGTCTTCCATTCATCCAAGGATTGAATAGGTACATGGCGATAATTGGACTTTAGGTAAATCTTGTTGAAGTAATTGGCACCCTTGAGCTAGTCCAGAAGGTCACTAACCTATGGGATTGGATACCTATTTTGGACAATTATCTTATTCAGCACTCAATAGTCAATACAGAGCCTCCAGGTTCCATCCTTCTTTTGTACCAACATGATTGGGCTCCCATAAAGTGATTAACTTGGCCGAACGTGCCCATTTTGCAAAAAATATTGACTCGTCCTTCTAATCTATTCGTTCTCCAGAACAAAGCATCAATAGATCAGTCAATTGGGTAGTGGTGTGCCCAAGGTCAAGTCGATGGGGTGCATGACTTGACAATGTAGGCGTACTCCTGTGGGTGAGGTGAATATGTCCCTGTACTCCTCGATGACCTTTCCCATATGTTGTTGTTATGGGCAGGAGCCCTATCTAGAGGTCGTGTAGGTGGCCACAATGTTACTCTTTCGCTAAAGGAAAATCAAGAGTAAGAAAAATTTCCTCGTCTGAGAGATGATCTTATTGCACTTATTTACAGAGATCAAATAGATGGTGGTAGGTGGTGTTACCTTTGGTATCCTGTACAACTTATTACCCAAAGTAATAATAATAGTGCAAAGCCTAGACTCATACACACTATGATGCTTCCACAAGTATGGTTGGCCTAAAAATACATCAAAAACTTCAAGAGGATAAATATCACCTAGTACCTCATATGTGAAGGGCTTGATGCTATAGGGGATCAAGTAACATTGCTAGGTGATGAAAACATCTCTTCCTTGGTGAATCCACCCAATGGTGTATGAATGTGGGTGTGGTGTTGTTATGCTTCTTAACCTGCAAAGAAATACCGAACAGAGAATATGTGAGAAAAATACCCAGAACACAGAATATGCGAAGAAAATAGACCCAGAACACAGAATAGCAATGATTTTATTACTCAGAGAGAAATTTTCACAGGCCTCTTCGATGGGGCAACCTCCAATAGAGCAGAGCTTGATTACAAAACAAGACACGATGCTCCTCGCAGGGAGTCTCTATCCTTTATATATGACTCATACATGCAATACCACGGGTCAATACCGTGGGTTTTATTAATACCATCTATCTAATACTACCGCCCATTTACCCTTATTTAATACTACCGCCCATTTGCAACTAACTGTGGTCCCTTCATTAATTGCGGGTTAACCACTTACAAATATTAATATGGGCTTTATTGACTCTTGACTATGACGTGATCCCATGACATGAATAAGGGGGTTAGGGTGGGACCCTAACATGCCCTCCCCCTTAAGACTAGCCTTGTCCTCAAGGCTGAAGCTGCGGAAACTGCTGAAGAATAGTTGCTGGTTCCAAGTTGCATCTTCCGGAGAGGTGTCTTTCCATTTGACGAGGACCTCTTTAATCATGCGGCCGCGCAGGTGCTTGTCTCGTGTGCCTAGAACCTGTTCCGGTTGAAGCCAAATTGACCCTTCCTCCTCCAATTCCGGTAGACTGGTTTGAACTCAGCAATTGTTCCCAATCACTTTCTTGAGGCACGATACATGGAAAACTGTGTGGATTTTTGCTGTAGGTGGCAAAGCCAACTTGTACGCCACTTCTCCAATGCGCTGAAGTACTTGGTATGGTCCATAGAATTTTGGAGAGAGCTTTTGACAACCCTTGTCTTTGAGTGATGTTTGCTTATAGGGTTGCAGCCTCAAAAAGACCTGATCCCCTTCTTGAAATTGGCGCTCTAAGCGATGTTGGTCAGCCTGTTCCTTCATACGGTTTTGAGTTTGATGAATATTCTCGCGCAGGTGGGCGAGCATGGTTGCGCGGTGTTGTAGGATTTGATCCACGACTTGTACTTTGGAGCACCCCGTGAGATAAGAAGTAGGGGAAGAAGGAAGTTGACCATAGACTGCTTCATAAGGAGTCATTTTGGTGGTGGCATGATAGTTGGTGTTATACCACCATTCCGCCAGAGGTAACCACTGTCCCCAAAGGTGTTGCTTTTCTGAAGTGAAATGTTGGAATTCAGGCACAGCAATATAAATAAAACACACAATGAACACAGCAGAAGATCAAACACATAGAACACAGCTATTAACGTGGTTCACCCAACCAATCTGGGCTACGTCCACCAAACATAGGCATCAGGAATATATTAATCAAAATTTGGAGATTACATCAATGAAACTCTCACTCTCTCACCTAGCTATCCATATGACAACCTATTTTATAGTAGAGAGAATCTAACTGCTCTCACATCAAATTTAGGATGCATTAATTTGCTCCCAACAACCTGGAGATAATCCAGCAACAAATTTTCTATTGTTGTCACCTACAGAGATTTCTGCCTATTTCACTTCAAACATAAAATCTCAACAATCTCCACCTTGACAACAATTCGCCTGATGCCCTGTTATTATTATTTTATCTTTTCTGCAAGCCAAGAGAAGCCAAACACCAGCGTAGCTTCTCCAACAAAACTGGTTCGTGAACATGTCTGCACAGTTCTCCTTTGTATGCACCTTTTCAAGAGAAACTCCCCTTTCAGTGATAACCTATCTTACAAAATGATATTTGATTGGAATATGCTTTGACTTACTATGATAGGCCAGATTTTTAGCCAAATGTATTGCACTTTGACTGTCACAAAGTAACCTGATGTTATCCTGTAACCTACCAAACACCAAGCAAACCTTTCAACCAAACCGCCTCTTTGCAAGCATGAGAAGCAGCAATGTATTCTGCTTCAGTAATGGACAAAGCAACAATGTTCTGTAGCTTTGACATCCAGCTAATAGCTCCACCTGCAAGAGTAAAGACGTACCCTGAGTTGATCTCCTCTTATCCAAATCACCTGCAAAATCGGAATCAACATATCCGCAAACATATTCACTACTCTTATTGTAAGAAATACAATAACTACTTGTGCCTCTCAAGTACCGAAGCACCCATTTCACTGCTGACCGGTGTTCTTTACCCGGATTTGCCATGTACCTGCTGACAACCCCAACTGCATGAGAAATATCTGGTCGCG